>JADBJO010010385.1:37500-57500 GCA_016801955.1 Conus betulinus
CCTTTTGTATTAACCTGTTAATATCGTAAAGCATTAGCGAGAAAAGTGTTGGAGCGATTACACTTCCTTGGGGAACACCCATGTTAATAGTCTTAGAAGTTGATAAAGCTCCATGTACATTGACTTGGATAGTTCTGTCCGATAAGAAAGCTTTCAGAAATTGGAAAAAAAAAAAACGACCTCGTATTCCTACTTCATGTGCTTTGTACAACAATTTAGAATGCCATACTGAATCGTAGGCTCTATGAACATAAAGAACGTTGCAAGGGTCGAATGACGCTTGGCAAGAGCTTTTTTCACATTTGAGGATAAGTGGACAACGTGGTCTGTGACTCCTCAACCTTTCCTAAAACCAGCCTGGAATAAAGGCAAGACTCCATTTTTTTCAAGGAAATGTTCTATTCTGTTTTTTCATGATTCTTTCAAAAAGTTTTCCAATGTGAGGTGTTAAAGAAATAGGTCGAAAACTAGAGGGAAGAATTTTAGGTTTTCCTTGTTTAGGATTGGGATGACAGTAGCTTTTTTTTTTCCAATCTGTAGGGAGCATTCCAGTATTCCAGCAAATCTGAAAGAACTCCAACAACTTTGATAACAGACTCTCAGGAAAATGCTTAATCATGTTATAGGAAATAGGATCTGAACCAGTGGATATCTTACCCGGTTTTTATACGTTTAAGTGCGAAACAGAGTTCATGCATTGTTAAATTTTGTGTTTATATATAAAGTGTTACTTTCTATATTAAGCTGCTCAATGTTTCGGAATTCATCCTCAAACTCATTTCTACGAATTTGTTCAGACTGAGATAAGCACTCAGTCTGACTCATTGAAGCAAACTTTTCTGCTGCTATAATTCAGCATTTTCTTTGTTAGTTCTATACATTTTATCATTAACATGCAGAGCAGGCTGAGGGAGATGGAATGTACCCTTGATTTTTTAAAAATTTTATTTCCATAATTTAGAAACGTCATGTGGATGTTTTAGAGCAAGTCATGATCAAATTACCATAATACTGTTGTTGTTTTTTGCAAGAGCTACTGCTCTGTTACTGTAGTTATTAGCAATTTTGTATTTACTGTGGAGTTCGTTTACTACTTGGAGTGGCTGTGAATGACGACTATTCATCCAGTTTTGAAATGCCTCTGTTTTCATTTTTTACGGCCAACTCACATGAGGAGTTCCACCAAGGGTTCTGAGGCTCTCTTTGGATGGTCTTTAAAACTTAATCTTTGAATGGCACAATCTGCTGCTCTCAGAATAAGATTTCGTAAATCTACATAATTGTTTTCAAGATCTCCTACTGATTCTTTGTTGTGATTAAAATTGAGCTTAAGAGAACCAGTAATTAGAGTTTGGGCAAAAAGGCCCCGGTTGGCTTTATCTTCGTTGTATTTTGTATGTCCGAGGGTATGCTCAGTTTTCTCTGGACACACTAAGATCTGAACTTCAACAGGAAGATGGTTACTACCCAGTGGTGACTGAATGACATTCCACGTGCAAAGTGGAAAAATAAATACCCGGACTTACTAAGGACAAATCAATAGATGAATTTTTCTGATCACAACGATCAGCAATTCTGGTGATAGAACCGTCATTCAGTTTCGTTAGATTAGCATTTACTATAGTGTTAGCGAGATATTCATTATTGTTTGTGATATTTTTAGAGTTTTCGGACCATAGAGCATGGTGGGAATTGAAATCCCCTAGAATAATGCACCTCCTTGTTTGAATCTAAATGAAACAACCAGTCGGCTTCCTTCTTGGACACACACCATCTGGGTAATAACAGTTCACAACTTGTAAACTTTGGCCCTTGATATTCACTGCTATACAGCAGGAATATAAGCGTTTGTCAGTCGAGTTACAGGGTGTTTTAACAGGTTGGTACAAGATGTTGCACGACACATATATGGCAGTTTTTGTTTTAGTATTATTATTCACTGTATTAGTCACTGGAGGAAAATAGTATCCTGGGAGTTTTGGTAAATCATTTTTATGACAATTCAGAGACTGCAGTGCAAGGACATCAAAACTATGGTCTTGCAAAAACTAAATAAGGTAGTCAATGTTACATTTGCTTCTGCAGTTCCATTGTAAAAACTTAAGACGATCTATGACTGGACTGTCCATGTTGTCTTTTGAACTGGTTACCCGCATTACAAGGAACAAGGAAGAGGATAATAACAAACAGAAACAGGCGGATTTTTGCAAGAGAAAAAAACAAGAAAGAACGCGTGACAGTTTGAAATAATTCTTTTGAATTCCAAAACAGAAGATGTAAGCAGGTCCGTCACGTTTTTCATAATACTGATGAATTTAACTGAAAGGGTTTCCATGAACACAACAATACTATTAAGATCAAAATTAGAAGGAGATGGACAGCCGGGCAATGGAACTTTTGGAGACTCTGTTGGCTGACATTTTTTCTTAGGAGTACTAAGAGGGGGTGACAATTCTGGCCTACTTTCGCAATGTTCTGCCTTGACTTTATCTTTTCCCAAGTCGGGAGAACAATTTTTGAGACAGTTATTGAGGAGCAAGCCGCCTTTTTCGTGACGGCGACTTACTTTTTTGTTCCCAGCAACAACTGAGGAATATGACATAGGAACAGCATGGTTACATGGACTGGAATCATGGACTGAAGACTGCTGACCACACTGTTCAGGATTTGTTTGTCCTTCTAGATGACCTCCTGCAAGAGAAATAGCTTCTAAGAAAGACATATATAATTTGATGATTTTAAAGAGCCCGCCAAGACTCAGGACACCCAAGGTAGGAAGCAGAGTGATTTCCTGAACAATTCACACAGCGTCTGGCGTTGGAACATTTGTTACTGTCATGGCCAGACTGACCACATCTATCTACACACGTCTGGGGCGACATGCGGATTTTGTATGTCCCAGTCTGTTGCAGCGAGTGCAACGAAAGACTTGCAGAACAAATGGTTTAATGTCAAAAGACTGAACCCAAGAAAGATTTTTTTTGGAAGACTTGGGACAGTGAAGATAATTTTCACAGCCCTCGAGTCACTGCCATCTTTGTTTTTCAATCTTTTGGCCGCTTTTGCTCCTGGTATTTCTCTTCTAATTTCATCAAGAGAAATATCTACAGGAATGGGTTTAATCACCCCTTCGGTATACACCTCAGGGATGGAGCGGTTGATAGTGATGCCAGCCAGATTTTTTTTGTATTTAAGAGCGTTTTTTGCTGATCAGCAGAAGTACAGCCAATCAACCATTTACCGGACGACAATTGTTTCTGTTCAATAATGGGTCCGATGGTATTGGTCCAAAGCTTTCTGCTGAGAACCCCAATACCAGCCAAAGTTGCAGAACCCTTGCAGAGGAGAAAACACACACACACACACACACACACACACACACACACACACACACACGCACGCACACACACACACACACACACACACACACACACACACACACACACACACACACACACGACACACCCAAGATGGCGGACAGTGAGGAAAGTTTTGGTTAGGCTCTCCTAATAATTTCCGCAAAACTACCATCAACATGACCAGACTGACTCGATCAAAAAGTCTAGGCAGCCACTCAACAACGACACCAAGGCAAGCAAAAGAAAACGGCGCTCAGAAAGGTGACAACAAAGAATGCCTCCTCAAAGATGCCCTGAATCGATCAGCACAGAAAGCCGCTCAGCGTGAACGTCAAGGGGATGGAGGAGAAGAAACCAGCACGACAGAAGACACCCCCATATCTGTCGCAGTGAGTCTGGTAAAAGATAGGAAAAGCATTATCGAGTCTCTTACAAAACGAATAGCTTCTCTCGGAAATACTGTACTCATGCAGAATGAGATGATTGCTAGCATGGTCAGATCTAACATTTCCGTAACAATAACAGACAGCCATACCCAAACAGACAATCTGACCTCTCACACTCTTCAGTCGTATGCTGACGTTGTAAAATCATGCTCACCTGCTGCATCACACCCCAGGAAACCTTTCACCATCAACGCCAGAGGGTAGGAGGGTGAAAACAAATAAAAAATCAAAAGAAAAGAAGAAAGCCGAGAACCCAGATAAAATGACGTCAGAATATCATGACGCAAAGGATCAGACAGGAAATACAGCACTCAGTCAGTTCCAAACAAGAACAGAAACAAAACTTCCCGAACGTCGTAATTCTTCATGATTCTGTGTATAAGGGAGTGAATGGGACAGACTGGGCCTTTCTTATGGTTTTGAGGCTAAGACAAGCCGAGTATTCACATCAGAAGACCTTACTTTGGCGCTTCAGTTAAATCTTTACACTGACGAAAAACCACCAGATGCAGTAGTTATCCACTGTGGGGTTAACGACCTACAGAAAAAAGACCCAAGACATGTCAGCAAAGAGTTTACTTCCATTATCAAAGGCTTTGCCACCAGCCATCCCAAAGTGAAGGTTGTGGTTAGTAAAGTTGCTCCAGTCAAAGATCCCAAACTGGAAATTAAGCGAGAGGTTTTCAATGCTCTAACAACCTCAGATGTGTTTGGAATCAAGAATGTGTCTTTTGTTTCTCATAACAACCTACCAACCAACAACTGGGCACTCAGAGACAACCTCCATCCTACACCTAGAGTGTCAAGTGTTCTGGCAAGAAATGTTGGAAGGCACGTTCGAAAATTCTTCTGGGAGAAGCCGAGGAAGACAATGAGATTGTCTAACCAGCGGTTAGACAATCAAAATATCAACCTTACAGAGGACACCAGCCCCTCCCTGGATACAGAGACCCATGGTTCAACATGTTCGACGTGTTGAATACACAGTGGTTTTAAACCAAAGACAAAGAGACCTGTTGATTTAGTTTCTGCGGAAATTTCAGTCAAGATCACTGTTTATCCCATCTTGAGTGACTATAATTTGCATATTTCTTTGTTTTTTCTTTGTCAAAGCACTTTATATAGATCTATAGTCTGTTGTCAACTTTTTGTGACATTGTGCATTTTTGTTGTTTTTATATTATCTTATCACAACTATCTTTTGGTGTTGTTGTTGCTGGTATTGTTAGCTATTTCTTATTTATCTCATTGAGTTCATTCTTAATCGCAAGGCTGTTGAGACAACACAGCGTTAATCAGGAGGGAAAAAATGCCGAAGAAAATGGAAAGGCAATCTGATATTCAAATAATGCACTGGAATTGTAGATCAATTTCCACAAATCTAGACAATCTTGTGCAGCATCTTTCATCAAATAAGTATCATGTTTTAGCTTTACAATCTCTAAATGTATTCACTAAGAAACTCCCAATCCTTAAGGGCTACTTTTATCCTCCAATCTACCAATCTGAGGATGAAAAAGGAAAAATCAACACAGCTATTTATATCAAAGATGTTCTGGAGTACAGGCAAATTGTACCACCCTTTCCAACAGATACTAGAAACATTAATGCCTCTGCAGTCGGAGTAAAATTTAATGAATCGCTGATTTTGAATATAGTTTCTGTGTATCTGCCAACTGGTCCAGACGAACAGAACACGGAGTGGCTACGCTCGATTCAGGATCAGAAAGAGAAATGGTTGATAGTGGGTGATTTTAATGCTCATTCTCCCTTTTGGGACAAGGAATGCACTGTTGGCAGGTCTATCAATAACCGTTTCGTCGAAAATGTTATTGATTCTGCTTTATATCTACTCAATAATGGGAGTGTAACTAGAATTCCAGATATATCGAAACATAAGCCATCTGCCATCGATTTGTCACTTATATCACCAGCTATTGCATGCAACTGTGAATGGGATACTGTCAAGGATACATTGGGTAGTGACCATCTTCCTGTTGTTATCAGTTTTAAATGACAAACCAGTAAGTCAGGATTCAGTAAAAGATAAAATTCCCAAATATAATTACAGAAATGCGGATTGGGACAAATTTGAAAGATTGTTGTCAAAGCATAACATTGAAGAACTTCAGTCGGATAATATAGATAGTATTTATGCAAAATTCACTGAGATAATTTTGTACGCTGCTGATTCTTCAATACCGAGTGCAATCAAATGAAAGAGAATAAATATTCAGGAAATGTTTGGTGGAACGATGCTTGCGCAGAGGCTAAACAATTGAAGAAAGAAGCCTTTAATGAATATCTCAAGACAAAAGAAAGAAGAAAAACACAAAAATATGAAGAAGGCAAAAATACATAGCAATAGAGTAAACGAACAGGCCAAACGGCAGTATTGGTCAAATTTTTGTAAAAACGAAGTTTCTGATCATGCAGATCTTCAGAAGGTTTGGAAAAAAGTGAAGGATGTGAAAAATGGAGTATGCCCTCCAGAATATCCAGTACATATAAAAAAAAATGAAGAATTTCCTTCTAACTCACAAAAGGCCGAAGCTTTCTCAGAAATGTTTGCAACGACGAGTTGCAAAGAGAGCTTGTCAGGAAAGGCTAGAGTTTTTCGAGAGAAAGATCTTCCAGTGAAATATACAATGATCCAATAGAAGATAACAGCCATTTTATCAATGCCCCAATCACCTTAAAAAAAATGAAAGATGTCATTTTTTCCAATGGAAATAAAAGAACTTCAGCAGGCCCAGATGGAATATCAAATGAATTAATCAAACATCTACCTGCTAATTTTGTTAACTTTCTTCACCAATTCATACAGAGATGTTGGTCGTCTGGAAATATTCCATTAATATGGAAACAATCTATTATTGTTCCCATACACAAGCTTGGTAAACCAAAATCAGACATAAACAGTTATCGGCCTATTGCTCTGACGTCACATACTGGGAAACTGATGGAAAAAAATAATTTTAAATCGTCTCCTATACTACTGCGAAAAGAACAATATCATACCAATACATCAAGCAGGTTTTCGTAAGGGCAGATCAACCATCGATCACCTTACCAAACTAATAACCCAAATTAAACATCAGTTTGCCAGAAGGAAAAATGTACTGGCTACTTTCTTTGATATCAAAAAAGCATACGATCAAGTATGGCATTCTAGACTACTTTATAAATTATAATCCACTGGCTTATCAGGTTACATGTATATTATTTCAAGGCTTTTCTAGCAGATAGATCAATTCAGACCAAAATAGGACACACGTACTCAAAATTAAAACCACTTCATATGTGAATTCCACAAGGATCAGTAGTAGCACCAATACTTTTCAATATTTTAACATATGACCTACCATCATCTGCGTCTAATCATGTTGAATTGGTTCAATATGCTGATGATATCTGCATATGGATGAAAGTGACTATGAAAAAAACGCACTCCAATGAGATCGCTAAATTACACTAAAAAATTATATCAAAGAGAACTTGATAATATAAATGGTTTTATGATTTCAAAATGGTTTTAACTTTGTCTCCAGAGAAATCACATATGATGCTTTTCGACTCTGGTTACGATCGAAGAGAGTTTGCCTTCTTTCAATCTAGAAGGGTCAGTTATCAATTATGCACAGTCTCTAAATTTTTAGGAGTAATCCTTACATCAAAAATTGTCATGGAAAGAGCATTTAGAATACGTAATGATGAAAGCTAAAAAGAGTCTGAACTTCCTAAAAATTGTCAGCAAACAACAGTGGGGACAAGACATTTCCACTCTCTTATACGTCTAGTAACAGCACTTATTCGTTCAAAGTTAACATATGCCCAAGAGGTATTCTTCTCTGCCCCAAAATACCTTTTTAAAAAATGCAAAGTATAGACAGTAAAGTATAGACAGTAAAGCCTATAAACTTGCCATTGGAGTTCCAGAATATACATCTTCATTAAAACGTATGCTGAAATTTTGAAGAAAATATGAAACTTGCATCATCTAAATATGTCCTAAGGAGTACATCAGTTCCAAATTCAAATTATGATGAAGTGTGCGTAAAATCAGACACGGATTTTCCGAAAAGAGCAAAGTCGGTTGCCTCTTTAGAAACGATAGGTACTTTTACTTATGACATTTTTCAAGAGTCAGGAATCAATAAGAAAGATATATCATCGCGTATACTGATCACTGCAGTCCCTAAATGGGAACTACTATCAGCCTTTTTCGATACTAATTATACAAATATAAAGAAAAATGATGGTCCCACTTTATCTGCTTCTGTAAAAGCTCATATTTTTTAGCACTACCCGGACCATTTAAAAATTTACACTTATGGCTTTAAGCTAGATAATGACATGGTTGGAGCCGCATTTGTAATCCTAGCTTTAAAAGCAGAAAAGGCTTACCATCTTGGAAAACATTTTCAATTTTTACAGCAGAACTTATTGCTATTTTGATGGGTTTGAATTTTCTGCTTGATCTTCCTTTTAGTCTAGTTCGGGTATTATTTTTAGTTGATTCTAAATCTGTTTTAGACGCGCTACAGTCTTATAATCTAAAAGTAAGAGGTGATATTATTGCAGACATTAGTCATACAATCCATTATTTGGCACTGCGTGGAACTAGTATCTCATTCTCTTGGGTTCCATCACATTGTAATATTTTTGGTAATGAATGGGCGGACAGAACAGCTAAAAAGGGTGCAATGAACATTAAAAATTCTGTGCATGTTAAAATTCCTTTATCTTTATCTGAAAGTTATTCCTTAATAACGAAAACTTGTTGGAATCATGTGAAGGAACTATTAGGAGGTTCCTTTGTAAATCTCACTGAAAAGGGGAATATTTTCAAAGTCAAACATATACATTCCTGCAATGGTGAGCTCATGTGTGAAAACCCGAACACTGTCATCCCTGGTCTACAGATTCAGACTGAACGCTCTCAGATGCAAATTCAACAGTCATGTTGAGTGCGTCTGCGGTGAGGAAATAACACCTGTCCATGTTATTCTGCACTGTCAGCATTTGAAATCATTTTTCACCCACTTCGATTTGTGTGATTGAACGGTTTCAGATTCATCTTTCAAGAATATTTTATTGAACGATTTGCTTATGCTAGATGTTGTTAAAGGCTTAAAACGGAGCCCAGTTGGCTCATTGATTTAATGTTTAGAAATGTTTTGAGTATGTTATTATTGTTAAGATTTCATTTTTGAAAGGGAAATGATAGGGAGGTGCAGAGATAGGAAGACGGGAGTTTTGTTGATTGTTGTTGATTTTTTTTTTCCCGTCGAATACACAGCATTGTGAAAAGACGTTAAAAAGAGAAGAACGAACACACACACACACACACACACACACACACACACACACACACACACACACACTCACACGCGCGCGCGCGCATACGCACGCACGCACGCACGTACGCACCCACGCATGGACACACACACACACACACACACACACACACACACACACACACACACACACACACACCACACCACAACAACAACAAACAACGGCAACAACAACACTTAAACAAACAAACAAATAGTCAAACACCAAACACTACAGTAACTGTTTACGAGAACCCATCACTGATTATGACTAGCATTACATGATAAGAGTTTGATAGAAACGAAAAGATAAACAGCTTACTTGGTATACGTTTGGATAGAAATTATAATACAACTGCAAAATTCACACACACGCGCACGACCGTGCGCGCGCCCGCGCGCGCGCGCGCGCACACACACACACACACACACCGTTAGTATAGGATTTTTAAAAGAGATAGGACTTTTCAAATCATCCAGCCCCAGACCGTCGACTTTAAAGTAAATAATGCTCAGATTAGAAAAAAAAAAAAAATCTATGTAAATATATGTATTATCAATTAGGCAAATTGAATAGCGCTGCAATGACCTGTATCATGACTATGTGAAAATATTCAGCCCAATTTTACAGGCCTGAGAGCCGTCAATGACTACTTCTAATGTCAGAAAGAAACACAATTTGGGTTTTAAATTGAGAAGTAAGAGGTGGGACAAGTTAGATGGAACCGCGCACTGACTTGATTGTAGACTGGAAAATTCAGCAGCTTATTCACCGTGGCAAGAAAAAAAAAACGAAAGCAAACCACGCAAATTTTGCTATGTTGATGACGTCAAGATCGGGGAGACGCAGATAAAACAAAAAAGACGTCACAAAAAAGAAGCTGGATCGAAACACCAACAGGCAGTCTCAGCAGGTCCCATGCGGCCACAAACCACGCACACACACACACACACACACACACACACACACACACACACACACACAGAGTATACATATATATATATATATATATATATATATATATATATATATATATATATATATATATATAATTTTAAACAAAGCTTGCTCTTATGTCTCAGATTGTAAAAATAGGGGGGTGGTAAGCCTTCATATCTGCAGTGGTAGATGATTCTGCCTAACTGACAGTATGTGCTTGAGTGGGTGAATGGGGAATAAATAAATGCTTCTCAAAATGAACCTTCAGCAAGCTTATAGTCTCCAAAGAGGGAGACCATCTCCAATGGAGATATGAAGGCTTACCACCCCCCTATTTTTACAATCTGAGACATAAGAGCAAGCTTTGTTTAAAATTCAATATTTCTTGCAGTCATTGCAACACCTAGCTGCTCTGTAAGTATATATATATATATATATATATATATATATATATATATATATATATATGTGTGTGTGTGTGTGTGTGTGTGTGTGTGTGTGTGTGTGTAATTCAATTAAGCACTGTACAGAAAGAACAAAGAAAAAACAAAGGGAGACTAATCCACAATAGATATCAGAATGGAGATAATTTTCTACAGGGTGTCGTCATGAAAGTAAACAATCCATGAAATCTTGACCACGGGCCCCTTGGCTAAAAATGACAGAGAACCAAAAAAAGTTGGATTGTGATAGTAAACATCATCAGCAGTAGTGCTAGTAGTGGTAGCAACAGAGTAACAGCAACAGCAGATGCACCAGTAGTAGTAGTGGTAGTAGTAGTAGTAGTAGTAGTGGTGGTGGTGGTGGTGGTGGTGGTGGTGGTGGTAGTAGTAGCATAATCAATCACCTTTGGACTAATATTACCTATAACAATGATGTTGGGATACATTCATTTGTAAGCCATACTTCTGGTAGACAACTCACATGCTTTCTAAGGGATGAGTGTCATCTGTTCCTATCACTGATTTGCCAGTTAGAGATGGCTGACTGACGATTATTGAATTAGCTATTTTGTTTGTCGCTTCGTTCATGGGTCAATTATTCCTTAACTCACTCCTCTGGCTTGGTTGTTTGTAACATTGTGCTGAGTCGCTTGCGAACATTTCTCTTTATTCATCAAGGGCACAATGAATCGGAGTTTTTCATGAAGAGTATGACGTCACCATCATCTGGCTATCTCACGGTAAGGGGAGATCTCAGTTTCTATAATAAGGCTACACTGAAGATCACTGTACCTGTCCCTTCAAGACAAATGGTCATGGTCACCTTCAAAGAAATGGTGCCACATCTTGTGGCAGCTAGTCTATATCGCCATATACTGACAAACAACGATCCAACGGGGCAATTCCGAGAATCACGCATTCTTGTCTGGATAAGGAAGAATGATGTCACGACCGACTTTGCCCATGTTTTCAGCGCCACAAAAATCACTGTAGAAGCATCCAGAAAATCTTGTCTGACAAGTCAGACAAGCTGCTTCAAACTTGTCTTCTCTTTTTTCCCCAGAACCGAGGTACCCCAGAGACTACCTGGTGGAATGTGGAACTGTTCTGTGAATCACTATGCCAGCTTCCATCAGCACCTGGCCTGCAACCATCAGACAGAGTGTGAAGATGGACGGGATGAAACAGAACAATGTCCCTTCAGCAACTCTCAGTGTCAGGGGTTGTTGCATTGTGTAACAGTTGCTACAAATTCATCATGTTTACGCGTTTTCCTGGAGACGTTGAAATGGACGGTATTGCATTTGGTAGTCAGCATTGTCATTCTTTGGGAGGCAGGTGAAATTTCCCAAAGTGTAAATGCGACTGGTTTGATGCACTAAAAGCACAGCGAATATACATCAGGAAAGGTTACAAAGAAAGTGGACCGGTTATTATTCAAATAGCATGTCTGTGCCTTCAATGTACAGACATACGATTCTGCACGACCGTTCCGCTATTCATCACTTTTAACATTGCGTATACCCACGATGGTGTAAAAATGTGCCACTTATCGACTCCGGGACCTATAGGTATGTTTATGTTCAAATGCACTTTGAACTCTCGGCGTTTTTTCAGAGGATTGGTTTGTGAGTTCAGGCAAACCAGACAGAGGAATACCCCAAGGAAATTCCATTGACCAGTGCACACATTTGGCCATCAGAACAACTGTCCATGACAAAGTGCGTCGGATCATCTGACATATACCTTTCTCTTGTGTGGCTCCACTCCATATAAAGTGTGTCAGGAAGAAGTCGCACACTGCAATGTTTCCAGTCAGTTGCTGTACAAACTCCAAGAAAGCATGCATTCATCAGGCCATCATGGCACATTTTTGCCTCTGTTTGTGTGTGCAGTGACGAGACCTCGACATTGTCCTATACCCTACTGTGCAATTATGTTGCAGATTGTCCAGACGGCAGCGATGAATCCATCTGTAAACATGCTCTTTGTATTGACACTTTTACGTGTGCAAATGGTCAGTGTCTGTCCTACATGAAGAAGTGTGACCAAGTGTCCCACTGTCAAGATGAATCAGATGAAGCGAACTGTGATTCTTTCAGGACTATAATGTTCGAACACTCTTGCTTCCCATCTCCTGCTCTTGTCCACTTCAACGGCATTGATAAATTCAGGTCCGTTCCATGGTCCACAATGAGTCCTGTCCTGACAGTCACTATCGCTGCCCAGGTGACATGGACGACTGTCTACCTGTCTACACACGGTGCAACAGGATGTACGACTGTACTGACCACCGGGACGAAGAGGGATGTGACGACCTGACGTGTCCAGGATTTTTCAGGTGCAGAGCGTCAACATTGTGTGTACATAGTGACAACCTGTGTGGTGGCTGGAGTCACTGTCCACTGCGTGATGATGAATTAATCTGCGACTTGACCTGTCCAGTGGCTTGTCTCTGTCAAGGTCACACTTTCCTGTGTTCTCAGCCCTTTTTTGGCCATTCCCTTTCCTCAGCTCCGCTACCTGGACGCAACAGGTTCAGGGTTGACACTGTCTGATGTGAACAATCTGCCCTATCTTTGTGTGTTGATTCTTGGCAGGTGTTCCCTAACAGTTTTACCTGATCTGAACTTTCTAAATGTCAGAATTCTTGATCTCAGTGGCAACCAGATCCATTATTTTAATGCAACACAATTTCTCAGATTGGAAAATCTTCGAAGGTTGTCCCTGTCCAGAAATCCTCTCACTACACTGTCTTCTGACGCTCTCCCTCTTTCAGGCAGCAGCACACACTGTCGACGATGGATCTATCCTATACATCTTTGACCGAACTAGAATCCGAAGTTTTCTCACTCTTTCCAAGACTACAGGTACTAAATTTATCTTTTTACTTCCATCCATACAATCAGCCAAGAAGGATTTCGATCTGTACAGCAGTTGACTGAACTGCATATGAGCGGTACTTTTGTGAAAACATTTCCGCCAGATCTGTTCAAATATCTTTCATGTTTGCAAATGTTATCCACACAAAACTACAAGCTCTGTTGCAATGAAATTCTTCCTACTAGCTTCGATGAGTCATGGTGTGACGCTCCAAAAGACGACGACGTTTCTTCCTGCAAAGACTTGTTGCAGTCATGGTCGTACCGTCTGTTTCTGTGCTGGTGGCCTGTCTATCAGTGACAGGAAACGTCTTTTGTTTCTGTGCGCGCGTGTTTACAAAGAGCATGGCCTCTTCAAGCGGCTTCCAAGTCTTTGTCATCAATCTCACCATGGCTGACTTTCTGATGGCTGTCTACGTTACTGTTATTGGAGTGGCTGATGAACGATTTCGTGGCAGATACCTACATTGTGATGGCACGTGGAAAAGCAGTGTGATGTGTAAGATGGCTGGATTTTTCTCTTTACTGTCCTGTGAGGTGTCAGCTCTAATCATCTGGATAATCACAATGGACAGATTCGCCGTTCTTCACTTTCCGTTCAGCACTGTGCGATTTGAGAAAACGTCAGCAACGGTAGCTTGTCTATTGATCTGGCTATTGGGTTGGATTCTGGCGGCAATACCATTGCTTCCAGTGACGGCGCAATGGGAATTTTATGGCCAGACAGGTATTTGTATCCCACTGCCAGTTACAAGACATGAGTTTAAAGGCAGCGTTTATTCTTTTAGTGTGTTCATCGTGTTCAATCTTGTTCTATTTTTGTTTGTATCTGTTGGTCAGGCCTTTATTTATTGGACCATACAGAGAAACACCTTGAAAACTAACACAACGAAATTGTCACGTGACATGACCATAGCGCGAAGGTTGATTGGTATAGCTTTAACAAATTTCATGTGCTGGTTTCCCATCGGAATGTGTGGAATGTTGGCCTTAACTGACGTGCCGTCTCAGTTGAAGTGAATGTGGCCCTGGCTATTTTTGCGCTACCATTAAACTCTGCAGTTAACCCTTTCATGTATACATTCAACACACTGGCAGAAAAGCGGAGACAATCCAATGAAAATCAGTTTTTGAAATGGCTAGAATCCCATGCTCAATTGATATCGAGCTAACATTCACAGGTTAACTGTCAAGATATGCATTGGTCAATGAATTAGTAACGTTTTACTGCATTACAATGATGTGGAGAAAAGTAATGGAATGCCTTAAATTAATAGCACGCAATAAGCTTAAGATATTAGACAAGACAGACTTCTGGAGAGAGAGAGAGAGAGAGAGAGAGAGAGAGAGAGAGAGAGAGAGAGAGAGGTCAAATGAGGGAAAATCCTGAGAACTTGTATGTAAATATGTCTGTCACAGGTTTAGTGCACCTTCCATAAACTAACTTTGTGGAAGATTTTAATTCTATGGACAATTCGTATAGGTGTCCACACTTGTAGTGACTATGAATACAGTTTGTGTATTCAGTAGCAGGTTTGATAATAGGTTGTCACATTTGTTTCTCTGCGTGCGTTTTTGTCCTTTAGCGACAACATAAAAAAAAACAAGAAAAACAAGAACAAAACAGCTACGACAACAATAACATTGACAATGATAAAAATAATGATGATGAACATCATCATCATCATCATCATCATCATCATCATCATCATCATCATTATCGTTCTGAACAGCCCAATCTAATCAAAATTTCTAAGCGAACATTTTAAATGGCACTGCATGGACACACGCAGACACACACACACACACACACACACACACGCACACACACACGCACGCACGCACGCACGCACGCACGCACGCACGCACGCACGCACGCACGCACACATCCACATACGCACACACACACACGCACGCAAACACACACACACACACACACACACACACACACACACACACACACACACACACACACACACACACACGCACGCACGCACGCACACATGCACGCACAACACACACACACACACACACACACACACACACACACGCACACATACATACACATCATGGAAGAAATGCCAAGACCTCATAAGGCGAATTCACACCTGAACATCGAATACAGTCCTCTCAGAGTTCAGCAAATTAATTATACAGTTGGAGTGCGCCACAGTCGGACCGAAACAAACTATATTCTTATTTAGGGAAATCAGGCTTTCAGAGACCGCCGAACAGAAAAGAAAGTGTATATGAGTTTTAGAATAAGAAGTTAAAACTGGTCTGCTGTCAAGCAGAAAGAAAACCTGCTTTGAGTTTAGAAAAAAAAAAAAAAAAAAAAGATTTTGCGATTTTGTCATAGCTCTCTGTCTGTCTGTCTGTCTGTCTGTCTGTCTGTCTGTCTGTCTCTCTCTCTCTCTCTCTCTCTCTCTCTCTCTCTCTCTCTCTCTCTCTCTCTCTCTCTCTCTCTCAACAATCGATCATATATTTACTCTGCTTGCTGCTCTTCGGAAACAATTTGTAAAAGTTATATGTTGCGTTTGTTGACTTTGAAAACGCTTTTGATTTCCTTTCTCGAAGATTGTTATGGCCTGTTTTGTTTAGAAAAAATGGAATATAAGCTAAACTGCATCGTTGCATAAAAAAAAGTATGTACCGTGAGGTAAAAGCAAAAAATAAAATCAGTCACAAAGTTATCTGAGTGTGTCATGTGTACAAGTGGGCTTAAACAAGGAGACGTCTGTAGCCCAGTGTTATTTTCTCTATTCATTAAAGAGTTAGCCTTGGAAATAATTGAAAATAGTCAACATGGAGTAACTTTTTGACCTTTTAGAATTATTTATGCTGCTTTTTGCTGGTGACGTTATTTTACTAGCAATATCAGTGGTCGGTCTCCAGAGACAACTAAATGTTTTGTACTCTGCAGCAAGCAAACTAGAATTAAAAGTTAATATGAGTAAGACAAATATTGTCGTGTTTCGTGAAGGGAAATATCTAGGGCGTGCTGAAAGATGGACTTATGGAAGTGAGAGATTTGCTTTGGTTAGTGCTTGCAAATATCTTGGTATTTACTTTACAACCAAACCTAGTTTTCAGTGTGCTCGCCAAGATGTAGTAAACAGATCGAAAATGGCAGTCATAGTTATTCTTCATCTTTTGTACAAGTTACACTGAGATTTATTCAGTGTTTTTATCAAGTTATTCGATTCACAGGTGCAGCCAATCTTGCAGTTTGGAGCAGAAAAATGGGGGGTTTGAGAAATGTGCCTTAATTGAAAAAGTTCCCTTGTATGCGCTTAAGCATTTTTTTGAATGTAGATATTAGAACTCCCAATGATCTGATATACGGTGAACTTGAAAGATATCCTGTTTATTTAAATCCTTGTTTGAAATGTATAAAATACTGGCTCAAACTAACGAGAATGGACGAATGCAGGATACCCTATAAAGGTTACAGGATGTTGTTAAAGTTTGACAATAATGGTAAAAGGACTGTTTAAATCAATAAAAGTTTGTTTTTGTTTGGGATAACCAAGGTGCTGAAAATATATCAGGATTTCTAAATTGTTTTAAACAGAGGATTATTGATTGCAAGTGGCAGGACTGGCATGACCATATGTATAATAGTGATAGATTTGTTCGGTACAGACTCTTTAAATCGACACATACATTCGAATTATTCACATTATATTAAGATAAAAAATGAATAGACACGTTAGATGTGCACCGACAAAAATTCAGATGTGGTGTATCTGACATTGCTTACCATCGCTTTAGGTATAACAATGTTGTTGAAAAATGATCTAACATATCGATTATGTAAAAGAGCAAGAGAAGATGAAACGCATGTTTTGTTTTGCTGCCCGTTCTGAGTAATTTAAGAATAAAACTTATCCAATCCAAATATTACACAGAACCGTGTAACTTCAGGGTCATTCTCTTATTATTGACAAGTAATGAGAACACACAACTGATTTAGGTAAGTATGTTTGTTTATGAAGGAAAGAAGAGAATTCAGACTGCAGTATCTTGAGGGTTTATTCGTTTTTTTTTATCCTACAGTATTTCATCATTAACATTTTGATTCGTATCATTCATGATATATATTACATTTATAAAACCCCCTTCAGTATGGGGCTTGGCCTTTATCTGAATAAAGATTCACATTCGCATACACTCTCTCTCTCTCTCTCTCTCTCTCTCTCTCTCTCTCTCTCTCTCTCTCTCTCTCTCTCTCTCTCTCTCTCTCTCTCTCTCTCTCGCACCATCAAACAGACAGAAACGCTCTTCTGAATTTGAAAGAAAGATTTCTTGGATGTACCATTGTCGATCATTAAAAAGCTGTCCTCATTCTGGGTAGACAGACTTTAAAAGAGTGCTAATCAACTAAAAAAAAGAACTGTTCTGAAGTATGCTAGAAAGACTTTTGAGTTCGTGGAGAATATAAGGACCCTTCTCTAACATGGTACCATACTGATGTGTCTGTTTTTCCACTGTTACGTTTTGTTAAACAACTTTCATCCTTCTCAGTTATTTCCTTTCCAGGCAAAGCAGCTGGACGAGTCAAATGATAACCAACAGCAAGGTTCCATGGGCTAGTCCATCAGTTTGCTCTTTAGAAAGAAACAAAAAACAAAAAAAAAAACATACTTATCATGCCCAACATTATGCAAAAATGACAGTTCTTGTACACCGTGTTAATATGTTTTAAAGCAAAACTGCTTTGACATTGTCGTGTGAAATGAGCCTTGGAGCGAACGTCCTATAATCCACAAGTGAAACTGAGCCACTGGAGGAAACCGCCAAGACTCATTTCACTGATGTTGTCATTCTGGGGAGAAGATTGCGGGCGGAGGAGGAGAAGGTGGGGAGGGGAGGGGTCGGACATGCGGCTAATTTTGCTAGATCCAAAGTGGAAAGACTGCAAGCTGCAGCTAGAGCTGGCCTGACAAACGAACGGAAACCTAAGCCCCAACAGAATCAAATGAACGTGCTTCACCCCGTCTACAGGCAAGACAAACAAAAATGACAAACACAAACAAGTCAGAATGCAAGACTTTTGTTCAATTTAATACCACCTAGCGTCATTCATTCAGCTGCGCTGTAATTTGCATGTTTCTCGCCCACATCATTCAATCAGTTGTTCTGCCGATATTTTTGTTGGCTGTCAGGTGTTTGTCTTGCTGATATAAGATCACAAAGCAAGAAGTATACTGTATCTGGCATCTCATGTCTTGTTTCATTTTCTTGGCAACCTAGAAATCTACTTTTAATTACTGTCTCAGTTTACTTTGTTTCACCCCCCCTTTTTTTTATTAGTAATAAGTTACTTTTGTTTCACCCTTTTAATTAGTAATAAGTTACTTTTTTTCACCCTTTTAATTAGTAATAAGTTACCACCATTCCATTCATACTTGTTTGATTTCGGATTATTTTGAATCGGAAGTTGGTTTGAAAGTGATGTGATAGCAGGTGGAAATTCAAACAAAATTTACAAATCACTATGCCTCCATATGAAAGAAATAAACAAATTGCATGACAAATGCTACGCGTTTGGACCTCTTTGGTCTTCTTCAGGCAAGGCAAACAACATTCAAGACACGAAGATAGAAACGAAGCACGAACAGTCACTAATCTCAAAATGGGCGCAAATTGGATGTGTCCAGAGAAGGTCATTCATTCTTAAGCGGGATTTCAAAAGATGACTGCGTATCCATTTACCCCGCGCCACTACATCGTCATTTGCCCATCGTCATTTCAAAAGTGTGCACGAAGAAAGGTCACAAGCTGGAATGGGTTCTGACGTGGAGAGTGGAGGCCTGTGGTTGAGGTACCCTGACGTCCACAGGCATTGCAGGGGAAGGAGTTCACCAAGGTGGGACCTCTGTGCCTCCTGCTCCCTTTGTTGTGTCTGAACTGACCATATCGAAAGTCAACCCTGTTGTCGGTGATTGGTGGAAGCTTTCTACTTAATTCGATCTGCTTTGTAGAAACAACAGACAAAACAACCAATATGATGTGCGTTTGTGCGGGCTGCTGGCCCATTAAGATTTTTTCCCTCCAACCTCCAATATTTTTTCACTTTTTACTTATTGCTTTTTTCTTTTCCTTTTTCATTCTTGTTTTTGTGAACAGTGCGGCCTTCATTCTTCAATTTTTCCCACAGTCTTTTTCCCCTGAAACTCACTCACTCTCACAATACATTGTCTGAGTGTTTTTTAAACAGATGGACATTATCTTGCTGATCTTAAAGTTTTTACATTTGGTAAAAAGCGTCGGTGTTTATTTCGTGCATTGATGTGTGGTGCACTGGCACGTTCATTCTGATATGTTTACTGCATATATAATGTTTGTCAAAGAAACTACACACTCGTACCTCCTCTTTTCCATCCCTCCCACCACCCCCGTGGCTCATTAAGATAGCTGGGAGCATGGACTCAGACGCTCTGACGTGCAAATTCTTTGCCCTTAGATGTCTTCGATTAAACAGGCATGAAAAAAATATTTCCTTCGCCAATGCTGCAACATTTTCAGCCTGGTTTTTAATGGACACAAACTTCCAGTGTGTGTGTGTGTGTGTGTGTGTGTGTGTGT
>JADBJO010010385.1:65000-73323 GCA_016801955.1 Conus betulinus
GACGTTGGTGCTATTCAAATATATTAAAATCTTTTTTATCTCGTAAGTAAAACATGATTCTGATCAAAGTTTTTATTTTCTTAATTGTGTATTAAATCAATCAAAAAAAAGAAAATAAAGCATATATTAACATATTCATATATTCATATATTGCATGGAAGCTTCCTAGCTTGGGCAAGTCTTGTCCTCAATACTTCAATCAATTTCTTTTCCTGTGCTTGCCTTCGCTGCTGCGTGGCCATAGTCCACAAATAGACAAGCGGGTTAAGAGCAGAATCGAGAGGCAACAGGAACACAACCAAAGCGTCATAGACCTTGTGAAAAACAGCAATACCCAGTGAAGTCATAATAGTGGCCGAACCTAATGAAAACCAGCAGACAGCCTTCATAACCACCAGCTTTCCCACCAGGTGCACTGAGAAATAATACGGTCTTTTTATCGCTTCAAGTTCTATTCTATACTTCGGGGTTCGCCTGTAGATGATAAACTGAGCAATCATGATCATAAAGCATAACATGAAATTGACTGTCACAACAACTATGAACCATCTCAACCTTTGATCAGAGCTGTAGTGATGAGACATAGCCAGGCGGCACAACCCTGACTGACCCTGAAGACCCCAGTGTGAACGTCCAGGAAGGAGCGGCACGATCGACAACAGGGTTCCCATGATCCAGGTGAACGTACAAGCTGCAGCTGTTGAACGTTCATTGACACTCCGGGGACCTTGACGGTGACAAAAGATGGCGAAGTGATCCACAACAATCAGACACACCATCAGCACAGACACCTCACTGGACAGAGTGAAGAGAAACCCCGCCATCTTGCAGATCTCGCTCTTGATCCATGACTTTCCATGAGTAAGTACTGCCCATGGAACGAGTAGTCTGCTGCCAATGTGATGCTTATGTGACCTCCCATGCACATATTAGCCAACTGTAGATGGACAAAGGCTGTCAGAAACGTGCTTGCGAATGCGTTCCTGAGTGTGATCGAAACGACGAGGCAAAGCAAATTCCCCAAAGCAGTAGAAGTACAAAGGAGCCAATAGGAAATCACGTACGGTTCTGTTGGTAGCAAATTTGCACATGATGCCAATGCAGTCTGAGGCGCTGAGCATTTCACTTTATTTGCCCGTTTTGGAAGTACACTCTTGCAGCAAAATCTATAGTTTAAAGAATAGATCCTATTTAACTGATTAGACCTTGAGAATAAATCTAGGGGAAAGTTAATTACCGGGTTTCCTTCCAGATCCAGTTCCTTAAGTAGCGGCATATTTTTAAACCCCATAAAGCCGATAGTTTCAACAGCAGAAAAAGATGAATTGAAGTGTTTCAGATCGGGTAGATACGTGAATAGCACATTGCTTAGTATTTTGAGACGTACATTTGACATATCCAATGTTTTCAATGCGAAATGTATTTGTTTTAATCTTTCTGTTACAATTTGGGTGACAGGATTATTCGTCACCCGTAAAGTTTGTAAATGTGGCAGCTCAAAAAAGACAGCCATGTTGATTGTTTTGATTTGATTATTTGTCAGATCTATGTACAGAAGATTTGTTAGCTTTAGACGCGAAATATTATTAATATTACAGTAAGAAAAACGCAGAGAAGTGAGATAATGATTTTTGGCCCAAAACACTCAGTGACATTTGTGAATCTGTGGCATCTAGAGACCGGAGATGAGGGAAGGTTTGAATGGGAAAGGGTTGCTACACTGGAAGGAGTGGCCTTGACACATACAACCAGGGGGGCAGGTCAAATCACACATCAGTTCATCATCTCGTTGTGGACACTGAGCCCAGCCATCACAGAGATGGTCTCCATGCACGCACACTGTAGAAGCCCGACAGTGGTATAGTCCCACACACGTCACTGTCTCACAGCCTCTTTCATCCTCCCCATAAACACAGTCCTGAAACCCGTTGCATCTTGTGTAGACTGGAAGACAGTTCAAGAGCTCAGCTGTACATCCGTAATGGCTCCCAGGACAAAACTCCTCCGTGTTCATGGTTTGGAATGTAAAATATCCAGTGCCATCTAAGTCGATATGAAATCTTTGCTTTATATGCTCATCATTGACCCGAGCGCAGTAGGGGCATGGCTTACGTGCGTGCTCGGGGCAATTCCTCTCATCTGAATCATCAAAAAACAATCAGAGAATTCGTTGCATCGGTGGCTGTGCAATATATACTGACTGTTACAGCACATAAACCCTTCATGTTGAGGGTGTTCACAGAACGATTCGTCACTGTTATCTGGACAGTCCACATGGAAGTCACACACCAGTGTGTATTGGAGTAGAGTGATACCATCATCGCACCTGAACATACCATAGCTAGGGAATGACCATTTCACAGAATGCAACCTCTCAGCCTTCAGCTGGTGAGTTCTGTTGGGAAGCGTGGAAGTTGGTAAACAATTTTTCTTGCAATAACTTTTGGGATCACTTGACAAGAAAGCATGCACTGTGTGGTTACTTGGACAACCAATCAAGTTTTGCATCGTATTAGTCGTGATGAGCTGAAGGATCTGTAAGGAAGCAACTGTAATTAGTGACAGAGACACACTCCATGTTGACAGCCTTATTTCACACAATGCTTCTTCAAAAAATTCGAACTCTCTAATTTCTGTTTCAGTGGCTCTCCATGATCCAATCTCTAATGTGGTAATTTTCCTTCGTGGAGAAAATTTGTATGATATTCGGGGACCCATAAGGTAGATTAAGGTGTTGTCAGACCATTTTCTAAATTTACTGTACATAAAAAGTACCTTGTGCCAGCCTGCCGTGTATCCCAAAATCATCCAGAATGTATGAAACTTTTCCAAGACGTGAAGAGAGTCTTCTTGTTCTTTTCTTGTTTTGATCGATGCCAAACGCACCGCCATGATTCAGACACTCGTAGCCAAGGAACTCAATAGACAACCCTGATTTGGGAATGAAGAAGTTTAAAACATTTGTTACGTGAAGCCACCAGACCTTGACAGCCAGGATTGCTGAAAGGACAATGCTGTGTTTCATCACGTCCATCATGACAGTCTCGCTTTTGATTACATTGTACATGTTTCTCGAATCCTGAATAATGCCTGACTGAACAGTTGAACAGACCGCCCGGCAATTTTTATGGTTGAATTTTTCGAGACAGAACTGCAAAATGTATTTTGAGATGCGGGTGAATATCCCATGAGAATGAAAGCATAATTCGAAGGTATAAAGTGACGAAGACGGAAGCTGGTACAAAGCGGTCAATGCAGATATATGCGACACGATAGCGAGAAGCGCTTGGTTCTCTGTACGTCATTTTTACCCGCCTTTTGTCAGAACAAGGACGAGGCCGACGTGACTGCACAACACTAACCATGATCACACTTTCAGACGGTACATCTATTTTTGCCTGAACGAACCCATCGAATATATTTGGTACTATAACATACCCTGCCTGTTTAGAAATGTATTTTATGACTAGGCCAACGCTTTGTGTTGGCTCAATATCAACACGGACGAAGCATTTGCTTTTGTGTATAATTTGCAGGCAGTTTGTGCCAGTAAAGAAGAACATTTCTCTAAGCCCATGGCTATCGCATTCGATCGATACATCTTTGTGGATTTTCGATCCAGCTGCCCTCTTAAAGCATGGCCTAATTTTCGGTACCCCAGTTCCTGGACCCACACCAGTAGGACAGTCGCCGGACACGAGCACGTGCGTAACGACCCGGTGGCACAAACGCTTGCACTTTACAGAATGGGGTGGATCTACCGCAAGTCCCATACACAACTCCTTGCTTTCTTCTTAAGTGTGCAATTTTATGCACAGCGCGGCAGTTTGATATTCTAAGATGGCTGATGTGATGATATTTCCTTTGGAATGATTGAAGAGGTGTGGAACGTCTCCGCAAATGTCACTGATCTTTAAAGAATGAAGAGCGCTGCTAACGTTCTTGTAGCTGATGATCCTATGATCCCCCTGGACTACAGAGATAGCAGAAAGCTCATCATCATCATCATCATCATCATCATCATCATCATCATCATCATCATCATCATCATCATCATCATCGTCTTCATCATCATCATCATCATCAGCATCTACTTTCTCTTCTTTCTTCTTCTTTCTTCTTCTTCTTCTTTCTGATCCTCCTCCTCCTCCTCCTCCACCTCCTCCTCCTCATCATCATCATCGAGTTCACCTCCTCCTCCTCCTCCTCCTCTTCTTCTTGTTGTTTTCTTCCTCCTCACTATCGTTATTACCGTTATCATCGTTTTACTATTATTATGATAATAATGACTATTATTATTGTTATTATTCATCATTATTTATTATTATTATCATTACCGTCATCATCATCAACATCATCATCATTATCATCAATATTTGATGATGATGATGATGATGATGATGATGATGATGCTGGTGCTGCTGCTGCTGCTGCTGATGGTGGTGATGCAGCAACATCAGAAAGAGAAACATACCTCTGCAACACAGTTTTACACGTCAAAATGTGGGATATCTAAATGTTCAGCCGAGTTAGCGATAGATACTTGAGACAGGTAGTGCATCCATTCTTCGATATTTTACATAACGTCTTTTTTTTTTTCATTCTTCTTCATCCCAGCTATCCTGAATCTTTTACTTGACAGCATCTTTTCAAAAGTTTTAGGTCTCAGGTACCCGTTCTTGTGACCTTGGTATTTTGTCATGATCATTTATTCATAACCAACTGCAAGATTATTGGCATGTCTTTTTTTTAGCATCGTAAAAATGATGTCGTTGCAACGTCAGGGCTAACCACTTATTTTGTTGTAAGATCATCTTTGAAAAAAAAAAGTCAGTCGGGGTCCCCTGTTAATCTGAGCAGCGACAAATATGACACTTTCTCAAAAAAAAAAAAAGAGAAAAAAAAAAAAAAAAAAAAGAAAGAAAGAAAAGAAAAGGAAGGAAAAGAAAATAAAGAAAAAAAAGAACAGGAACACGTGCGTGTCAAAAGTTGTAAGGGCCTATCTGAAATAACAGTGGCTGCGGTTTGAACAAAACAAGGTCAGATGTTGAAAAGTGCTAAATTATTCACGTCGGTCACGTGACCTTAACCTATGATTAAAAGTAGAAACTTTTTTTTAATATACATACGGCAGTTTTAAGGGGTCCATTATATTGCTTCTTTTTTCTTTCAGTGTCATTGAATTGCTGCTATGACTAAGGCATACGTTTGTTATTACGTTGATTTACGAATTTCTAAACTGCCAAAGAGAAAATCAACTGAGTGTTCACTCTCGCAGCTTTGACTACGATAAATGTTTTCAAAAGTAAGGCAACTTATTCTGAGGGCGAGGTCTGTTTGCATACTACGGTTACTCACGCTCCTGCCTTGGTTACAGAAAAAATAGCACTTTGATGATCTCTGACTTCTTGACTCTTTTGACTTTGACCTATGCAATCGCTTTTTGTGAAAAGTCGGAACATCCAAAGAGAATTGTATGTTCATAATTTCACAGTGAGTTGTGTATTCCATTCTCAGATGCTGTGAGTATAGACACACACACACACACACACACACACACACACACACACACACACACACACACACACACACACACACACACATACATACACATACACACACGCGAGCGCGTGCGCGCGCGCGCGCACACACACACACACACACACACACACACACACACACACACACACACACACACACACACACACACACACACACACACACACACACACACACACACAATTGCGCGCGCGCGTCCATGAACTCAAAGACGTCTCTTGCGCAACATCCACACGTCTTAATAATATGAAATTTGAATACGGCAAAAACATCAAGAAATACAGGAGGAGAGGAAGAAGAAGAAGAAGAAGAAGAAGAAGAAGAAGAAGAAAAAAAAGAAAGAAGAAGAAGAAGAAGAAGAACAACAACAACAACAACAGCAACAACGATAACAAGAACAACAGTAACAACAACAACAATAATGATGATGATGATAATAATGATAATAATAATAATAACAGTAATGATAATAAGAATGATAGTGATGATAATCACAAAGATTATTATAATGATAATGATGATTATAATAATAATGATAGAATAGTATTGATAATAATAATAATGATAATAATAATAGTAGTGATGATGATGATGATGATGATGATGATGATGATGATGAGGGTGGAGTGCAGATGAACCTAAACGTATCACAATCGTCCAAAATCGACTTGAGAGTATTTATGTATCACTGGCCAGCATGTCCATTCCCAACGCGATTTCTTCTACCTAACAGGATTTTTCTATGGTGCCGCTTTGAGAAATCGTGAAACAAGTACAGCTTTTCGTCACGGAATTTTATCATACTCGGACTGAGAAATCGGCACAATAGCATAGGTCAGTCTACCAGGATTATCACATATCACATTTCACCTGTCCGGAATCTTGAAGACCGTTGGGGCGCCACAGAAGACCTTGCACCCAGCTTCCTCCACTCCTACCGGTTCTCAGACGCTCCGGGCAGTTGCTGAGTGTGAGGCTGGTCCATGCGCTGATGTTGTCCTCCCATCTCTTTCTAAGTCTTTCTCTCCTTCTGCCTTCTTGCACTGTTCCTGGTAGAATGCTTTTACCAGGACTGTCCACAGCTGTCATCCAGTTGTTCTGTACAGGTAGCAGGAGAATGTATCACTGCCAAGGCAATCTTTGCCACACAGGAAAAACAAACCTGACAAAATACCTTAGACAAAGAAGAATAACTGCTTATTTCTTAATTTAAAAAAAAGGGACGAAGCTCAGCGCCTCACCGCACCATCCCGGCGTGTTCACTGAACAATAGCGGGTTTTGCATATTTTTTGAAAGCTTTCGGATCATTTCATAACAAGAAAAATTGTTTCATCGCCCATTCATTTTGTTGTTCTCTTCGCTGATAGATAAAGGCATAAACAACTTCATTCAAAACGCTTTTTTTTTTTAGGTAAGAGAGGAAAGTATCAATTTTTCCGTTGACCACTTCTGAACTGGAATTCGATGAGTCTCTCTCCCTTTTATCGTTTCGGTACTGTACGTTGCTTAGCTCTCTGAACGTGAAATCAAGACTGAAACGCACTGAAAACTTTTTTGTTCATTTTCAGTGACTTGATTCAATGCAACAATTACACCGGATGGATATTACAGGCATCACGTGATCATTAAAAACGGACACCAGAAAGGCACACGGTCCAACACCAGAGATACAAATAAAGCCCTAAACATCATGTATTCTTTATGCACTCGAAACTCTGCGTAGCATTTGTCAGAGAACGAGTTCTCACTAAAATAAATTCATCTTCAGGTTCAGCATTTGAGACTTAATGTGCATGACTCCTTCTCCCCTCCCCCCCCCCCCCCCCCCCCCCAATCCTTTTTTTTCTCATTACCGTTAGCTCAACTCCAATTTTTGTGCCACACCAATGTGTGTGTGTGTGTGTGTGTGTGTGTGTGTGTGTGTGTGTGTGTGTGTGTGTGTGTGTGTACAGAGAGAGAGAGAGAGAGATAACGATAACGATCATTTATTAAAAAAAAGGCCACAGCCCCATTTGAAGGGGGGGTATTGACATATAACTGATGTAACAACATATTAATATACAAGCACATATAAAAACAAATTCAAGTCAGATAACTCCTCCTCTTGAAGGATTTATACAAATAAGAAGCTAGATCACTAACAGCATTCTCACTTCTTGACGACAAAAGCAAGACAAGCCTAAAAAATGATGGACATCGATAATATTTCAAAGGAATATATTTTTGTCTTAAATTTGTAAGCACAGGACAAACAAATAGAAAATGAAGTTCGTTCTGAGGCAGACTTGCACAATGGACATAATAGGCCCGCGGGCCCAGTAGGGAAACCCCTTCCCCCCCCCCCCCCCCCCCCCTTGGGATTTTTGAAGACAGTGTGTTTTAGGTAGCTCACTATATGCCTTTTCAATTTCTGCTTGTCTGCAAGATGAAAAGACTCTGCGTTTAAGGTTGAGAGATATAATGCACGAGGAACCTACGTTACGTGGCGCAAAATACAACACATACGAAGCACCTTAAAAAAATAAAAACAAAAGTGATCAGTTTATCATGAAAGCTAACATGATTCCTTTTCAGCATCTGACCTAGCAAAATAATCAAAATTTGCATTCAATGATGAATTAATATGGTACATAAGCACGGAATGTCGTGCGACACAGCCAGTATACAAGGTATGAGAATTAGTTAACTTAAGAAAACAAACATGACCAATGTTATTGATCAACAAACTTCTGTGTCACACCATAGATCATTAGCAGTTGCTGT
>JADBJO010010386.1:10000-12500 GCA_016801955.1 Conus betulinus
TTTTGTCAGTGTCCACGCGTACTGCGACAGAAGTAGACGGCGTGTTATTGCTGGAGACCAACGCCGCGGGAGAATAGGGTAATCCTGTAGAAGAGAACAGAAAACTGGTTAGTGTAATTTGTCTGTAGCAAGACTAATTTTTTTTTTTTTTTTTTTTTTTTTTTTTTTTTTTTTTTTTTTGTAAAAGGTTTGTTTCTGTAGGTCAGCTGATCGTTCTCTCGCTTTTTTCAAGGACTGTTTTTCTTCCCGATTTTTCCCTCCTTCCTTTTTGAGTCGTATCTCCGTTCGTAAGGTTTGGTAGAATAAGGGACAAAAGAAATGTCAACAATTAACGACGGAATTTGTGAATTGCTCGTGTTCAGATTTTAGAAGTTTTTTCACTGGAGATTAGAAAAGCTCAAATGAATCACAGAGTTTTTTTTTTTTTTTTTTTTTTTTTTTTTTTTTTTTTTTTTTTTAAGAAAAAACTTCCAGTCCAAATTTTTCATTGGATTTTTGAAGTGCTCTATGCTGAGTTTTTATCAGATGATTTTGTTTTGTTTTGCTTTTGTTTTTATAAAAGGGTTCCACAGTTAAGATTTAAAAAAAACAAGTAGGACTCTGATCTAATATTTCACTGGGTTATCAAAAAAGGCTTCAGTTCAAGATTGGATTGGATTTTTTTAACCTCTCGGTCTCAGAATTAATTGGAATGTGGAAAAGGCTCCAGTCCAGTGTTTAATTGGATTATTGAAAAGGCTCCAGTCCAATGTTTAACTGGATTGTGGAAAAGGCTGCAGTCCAATGTTTAACTGGATTGTGGAAAAGGCTCCAGTCCAGTGTTTAACTGGATTGTTGAAAAGGCTGCAGTCCAATGTTTAAGTGGATTATTGAAAAGGCTGCAGTCCAATGTTTAAGTGGATTATTGAAAAGGCTGCAGTCCAATGTTTAAGTGGATTTTTTTGAAAAGGCTGCAGTCCAGTGTTTAAGTGCATTATTGAAAAGGCTGCAGTCCAATGTTTAATTTAAAAGGCTGCAGTCCATGTTTAAGTGGATTTTTGAAAAGGCTGCAGTCCAGTGTTTAAAGTGCATTATTGAAAAGGCTGCAGTCCAATGTTGTTTAAGAAAAGGGATTATGTTTTGGATTATTGAAAAGGCTGCAGTCCATGTTTAAGTGGATTTTTGAAAAGGCTGCAGTCCAATGTTTAATTTTAAAAGGCTGCAGTCCAATGTTTAAGTGGATTATTGAAAAGGCTGCAGTCCAATGTTTAAGTGGATTATTGAAAAGGCTGCAGTCCAATGTTTAAGTGGATTATTGAAAAGGCTGCAGTCCAATGTTTAAGTGGATTATTGAAAAGGCTGCAGTCCAATGTTTAATTTTAAAAGGCTGCAGTCCAATGTTTAAGTGGATTATTGAAAAGGCTGCAGTCCAATGTTTAAGTGGATTATTGAAAGTCCAATGTTTAAGTGGATCATTGCAGTCCAATGTTTAAGTGGATTATTGAAAAAGCTCCAATCCAGTGTTTACCTGGATTCCGGAATAGGCTCCAGTACAGTGTTTAAAACGGGGATTGTTGGAAAGACTCAAGTCCAGTGTTTAAGTGGATTGTGAAAAAGGCAGTCAGTCCGAGATTTAAGTGGATTGTTAAAAATGAACAACTTCAGACCAAGATTTTAAGGGCTTTTTTTTTTTTTTTTAAACGTTCCTGTCCATGAGGGACGGAGGCAGAGAGAGAGAGAGAGAGAGAGAGAGAGAGAGAGAGAGAGAGATGGAGATGAGAGAGATGAGAGAGATGGGATGATGAGGAGAGAGAGAGAGAGATGGGATGAGGAGAGAGAGAGAGAGAGATGAGAGAGAGAGAGAGAGAGATGGGATGAGAGAGAGGTTTACTGTCTGTACTTTGAACTTGAACTCACTTTTAGGCATGCCTACAATTGAAATACAAATCGAATGACAGAGTAAGGTAAGATTAGAAAGTATGCGTGTAAGGTAAAAAAAAAAAAGTACCTTGTCATTACAGAAGAAAACTGTAGTAGCCAGATTGTATTTTAACCAGAAATCATTTCTGCATCTGTATTTACATCTGTGTCTGTCGGTCTGTCTGTCTGTTTGTCTGTCTGTCGGTCTGTCAGCAAGATGATGCAAAAAGTAATTCACGTATTTTAACGAAACATGATGGAATAAAAGAATGTGGCTGAGGGCAAACCTGTTCAACTTTGTTGCGAATCCGGATCACAGGGCGGATCCCGGATTAAAAAGAAATTTGGCATTCTTTAATATAGAACATCACTGGGATTTTTTTTGTGTACTTGTAAAAATGTCTTGAAATGACGTTTTGTTTGGAAAAAAGCAGGTTTATTTCTTGCATTGGTGTATATACGGACTTGTGAGGTTTGGAGTGGACCCGGATTGTGATCAAAACAATCATTGTGTTCGCGCGCGCGCGCGTGTGTATATATGCGTGTGCGTGCGTGCGTGCGAGCGTGTGTGTGCGTGCGTGCGTGTGTGCATGGTGTGTGT
>JADBJO010010386.1:17500-20000 GCA_016801955.1 Conus betulinus
CCTACCCCCACTCCCTGCACCCAAGGAAAAAAAAAATAATAAAAGAAAAAGGGGTGGGGGGTGGGGGTGGGGTGGGGGAGGGGGTTATAAATACGTCGTTCAGGTCATCCAGGACGGAGAAGCAATCAGGCTCCGCTACAAAATGATGGTGAAGCATGTTGTAACAGGAGAAGTAATTAGGCTTCGTGACAAAATGATGGCCAAATAATGTATGCATATTGTGTATGTGTGTGTGTGTGTGTGTGTGTGTGTGTGTGTGTGTGTGTGTGCGCCTGCCTACCTACTTACCTACCAACTTACCTACCTATTTATCTATCTGTAATATCTGTCTGTCTGTCTACCTGTCTGTCTGTCTGTCTGTCTGTTTATCTCTCTCTCTGTTTACCGGGTGTGTCCAATGACGCAGCCCACACTGTGAAGGTGGAGACATCAGTGTGCTGGAGATACGGCGTTAGTTAGAAGAGACAGGTACACATCTGACCTGTGCTTGACAAGCTCAGAAATTTGGGTGAGGGGTGGGAAGGGGTGAGGGCGCTTGCTTGCTTGCTGGCTTACACGTGTGAGTGTGTGTGTGTGTGTGTGTGTGTGTGTGTGTGTGTGTGTGTGTGTGTGTGTATGCGCGCGCGCACGCGCGCGCGTGTGTGTGTGAATGCATGTGTTTGTGAGCGCATGCTGTCAAGTTTGTGCTCAATATCCTGAATGTTCTGCGTGGGGTGGGGAAGGGTGGGGTTACCCCAGCTACAGTGGGCCTCACGCGCCAAGTGGTAGGGTCTGTGGACGCATGCACAGCAGTTCTTGACATGCGAGGACCGCCTGTCGTGTCTACAGATCGCCGTTCTTCGAATCGTCTGGCCTCGTGTAGGTAGGCAGCCGCTCTCCGTGCTCGCGGCGTACTTTCCGAGAGGTTTAAAAGAGTGTTGAGGTCGGTCGGGAGATGGATGACCAGAGATGGAAATCCGCCTGCCGCTTCACCTCTCCTGGACCCCCCCCCCCCCCCCCCCCCCCCCCCCCCCGGCCCCCCCTCCGTGCTCGCCGCTGGCCTGTGGGACAGCAGTTTAGTTAATGCGGCCCTGTGTGAGGGACGTAATCTGATTGGAGAATCGCTAGGGGTGAATTGGAGACATCATGTTATAGATGAGGCATTAGTGATTTGAAGTCCTCCTCTGTCTGTCTGTCTGTCTGTCTGTGTTAATCCGTTGCTTTGCTGTCTGTCTGTCTGTCTGTCTGTCTCTCTCTCTCTCTCTCTCTCTCTCTCTCTGTTAATCTCTCCTTTGTATCTCTATTTTGTGTCTGTCTGTCTCTGTCTCCTCCTCGTTCTCTGTCTCTCTGTCTGTATCTCCCCCTCCCCCCCCCCTCTCTCTCTTGTGCGCTAAAGGGGCAGGGCTGAGGTGATTATGTTGTGCCCAGAGGGCCTATCAATACCTCTTTTTGGGGGTTGAATTCTTGATCGAGCCTATCCCTGTTGTTCTGTCCATACCCTGATGATTATTTGCCTAAAGCAAAACGGAATGTTGATATCTTTGAGGCATGCTACACTGCTGGTTTCTCGAAACGCTGGGGAGGGGAAGGGGAGTGGTTAGGGGTGGGGGTAGGAGGGAAAAAAAAAAAAAAAACAAACGAAAAAGGCGAAGAAACTCGGCCGAAAATTGATCTTCAAACAGAAATCAGTTTCAAGTTGTCACGCAGCAGCATAGACCAAAAAGAGCGAATCTCACGGCCCAGGTTATGAGCAGCAGCCGGCCCTATCCAGACAGTAAGCCCTGTGTGTGTGGGGGTCAGCACTGAAAGAGCCTTGTGTGGTGGGCGTCTGGGCCACGATGCAGCAGACTGTACACTGAAAACCTGTGTCAGCCTTCAGGGGTGCCGATGTTTGGTTTTGTCTGCAGATTTCGACTCTCAGCTAATGGTGACACGATAATATGAGGAAGTGAAGGCTGGGTCTGGGGCAGTTCATTCATATCACTTGGTTAGAAAAGAAAGAAGTAGTGTTGGCCCAGAAGGTAACAGGGGCGGAGGAGCGTCTCTTTTCCTGCAAAAGTTCGTGAGAGTTCCTTGCCCAGTTTCACTCTTCCACCTGATGTAGATTTGGGCGCTTAACTGGCGCGCAAACAGCTGATGGGATGTAAGATGTGGCGTGTGTGTGAAGAGGGTACGTGTGTGATGCAGGGGGGGGAAAGTAGGAGAGTCGTCGGTGATGTCTAGACCCTTCCCTGTGATGTTCGTCAGAGACGCTACCACCTCTGGGAGGCGAAGACATTGTGTTCTGCGTCATCACCTGCTTTGGTTGGATGTCTGCTGATGCCAGTGTTGGTCTCTGTCTCTTCCTGGCTCTCTCTTCTGTTTGGTAATCTCTCTCTCTCTCTCTCCCTCTCTCTCTCTCTCTCCCCCCTCTCTCTCTCTCTCTCTCTCTCTCTCTCTCTCTCTCGTCTGTCTTTTTTGTCTTGCTGTGTCTCCTGCTTCCTGTCTGTCTGTCTGTCTGTCTGTCTCTGTCTTCAGGGTG
>JADBJO010010386.1:35000-37500 GCA_016801955.1 Conus betulinus
CACGACTCGGAATACGATAAAATAAGAAATTCAAGGCTAGGTTCAGGGCAGTTACGTTTTTTTTTTTTTTTTTTTTTTCTTCAAATTAGTAGTGGGTAATGTGAATGATAGAAATATTGGCATCTAGCCATGAAGATAACAGTGTCAAAGGAGCTTTCTTTTTCAAAAATTTCCTGAAAGTCACCGCCCCCCCCCCCCCCCCCCCCCCCGCCCCCTCCATAATTGAATGTCAGTCTTGTTTGTTTGTTGTCCATTTGGGGCAGTTAACTGAAGCGTGGGCAGGTAGATGAGATGAAAATGATCGAATCTGCAGAGTGTGGGGTCGGGGAGTGGGGATGCTGCCGGTGATCTCTAAACCCTCCCTTGCGATGTAAACGGGAAATGCTGCCTCCTCCTAGCAGCCAACAGATTGTAGTAGTCTGCTTCGTCTTCTCCTTCACTTGGAAGTGCGCTGATGCCAAAGGTTGATTTCATCAGGTGGGATAACTGAGCTACGTTTTTTCCTCATTTTTTTTTTTTTTTTTTTAGTGTCGTTTGGAATAACCTCCCTTTCTGTTTCCAAAGTGTATGTGTGTAGTTTCGTTTCCTCATTATTTTTGATTCCTCTGTTCTCTCTTAAGTCATGGGACTGGCCTAAGGGTTCTGAATTTTCTGCTGTTTTTTGTTCGTGTCGGTTTTTTGTTTTTGTTTCTTTCTTTCTTTTTCTGTTTCGTTTGATTCTTTCTGTCGTTTATTCTTTCTTCCATTCAAATTTTGCTTCCTCTTCTTTCTTCCTTCTTTTTTTTTTTTTTTTTTTATCTTTCGAACATTCCGTGTTTGTTTCACTTTGGTTGACCGGTGTGTAAAACAACGACATGACTTTTTTTTTTCTTCCTTGCTTTGTATTGTTATTTTTCTTTCTTTTTTTTTTTTTTTTTTTTCTTCTTCAGATTTCCAGCTCCAGTCCCGTGGAATTTCATCCCAGCCCAGTGCAAGTTAGGGCAAAGAAGCATAGATAGATGATGGGACGAAAAGCGTGGCATCTTTGAGGACAGAGCTTGCGGTCCCTGGATCCTCCGCTGTGAGGATAAATAGCGCTGGCTTCACCTCAGTGTGGCCTGTGTAGGGCATTCGGCGTCGTCCGCGGCTTTAGTTTGATGTTCGCTGACGTCAGCAGCGTACTAGGCTTGCGTGATAACTAAGTTAATTTTTTGTCTGTCTGTTTGTTTGTTTGTTTGTTTGTTTTTTGTTCTTCATTTCCCTGCCTTGCTATTTCTGTTCGGAGTTACCTCCTTTCTTCTGTTCTCGTCGGAGTTTTGGTTCGTTTTATTATTTTTTTTAAAATTTTTTATTTATTTTTTTTTGTAATGCTGTTTTGTCATCTTTCTATTGTTTTTCTCTTTGATCGTGAGACTTTTGCGAGCTCCGCCCCCCCCCCTCTCCTTCTCTGTTCCTTTGTTATCCTTTTTTTTTTTTTTTTTTTTTTTTTTTTTTTTTTTTTAAAAAGAAAATTCTTAGCTGCTAAATTTTTTCCTCCTTCTCTCTCTCTCTCTTTTTTTTTTTTTTTTTTTTTTTTTTTATCGTATTTCATTTCATTTCATTTATTTGCTGTCTCGCCTTCCTTGTCAGCCCTGTCACGTGACCCTCACCTCACTCATTGCAGCTCCTCATCTGTAGTGCACTGTGGCTGGTCCTGCCCTGTCAGCCCTGTCACGTGACCCTCACCGCACTCATTGCAGCTCCTCATCTAAAGTGCACTCTGGCTTGTCCGGACGGAGGTGGTGGTGGTTGGCCCGTCGTTTTCAGGATTTCTTGAACATGTCCCGTGGAATTTCAACCTTCAGTAGTGTGGCGGCACGCCACAAATCAATGCTCCAAGGTCTTGCTTAAGGAGTCGAGTATTTATAGCCTGGCGCGATTGGATCGTTTTGAGAAGTGTTATTGTGTCTGGAAGTTGATTCTCCTCACTTTCTTTCCTATGGCCATCAAGGCACAAGCCAAACGGTTCCAGGCAGACAGATCCAAATCCAAGGAACGGGGTTATTTTGGGCTCGTGGAGCTGGCGCCAAGACAGGGTCACGGGTGAGCGCAAAGGCCTGAGCTGTGTGTCAGCTATGGGGAAGGTCATGCATTGGAAGATTGTTCGTGATGTCATCGCTGAAGGTTCCCACCAAAACAAGGGAAATGAGAGTTGTTCTTTTGATCAGTGATCAGTTTAACATTGAACGCTGGCTCATCAAATTCATGGCAGGCCTCCAACCGGTTACAGGGATGATATCACAGCGTTTTAGTGCAAAATTCTAATCGTGAGAGGGATTGCGATGGTTCCCTCATGCAACTAGTGGAGGGTTTTCATATTTATGATACAGATTTTCCCCATTTTTTCTTCATCTTCAAAACCCCCCCCCCCCCCCCCCCCCCCCCTTTTTTTTTTTTTTTTTTTCATATTTTAAAAATTTCAAATCTTTGCCAAGTCATTACTAGAATGATGGAAGAATTGTTAACCTGCACTCGTTTTTCC
>JADBJO010010386.1:48278-63278 GCA_016801955.1 Conus betulinus
CTCTGTGATCTCTGATGTTTATTTTGTGTGTGTATATGAATGCTGCTTGTAGTGGTAGCGATTTGTTGTCTGCTTCTCCACAAGTTTGGAAAGTGAAAGGGTGAGCGTTTGTGATGACTGGAATGTCCGTTTTAAGGTGGAAGGGCGAGTGTTGTGATGACTGGAATGTCCATTGGAAAGTGAAAGGGTGAGCGTTTGTGATGACTGGAATGTCCGTTGAAGGTGGAAAGGTGAGTGTTTGTGATGACTGGAATGCCCGTTGGAAGGTGGAAGGGTGAGCGTTTGTAATGAAAAGTAGTCAGGGTGGAGTTGCCCAGAGACGGGTGTGTCAGGTCAGCCAACATGCTGATGGGAAAGTGTTCCTACCTGATAGAACGTGGGGAACATTTCCTTCAGGTTGACGGCTGTAATTCACATGAAAAAAGGCAACAAATTCTTATCAAAACAAGGTGCAGATTTTGTGACAAAGGAAAGATGAATTATCTGGAAGGTTGTATTTTAAGTTTTGATTAAGAGTTCCCCCCCCCCCCCCCCCCCCCCCCAGTTTGTGCTGCAATGTGTAAGTGTAGTGACCCCTCCTTTTCCCACCCACCCATCCTGCCCTACCCCACCTGTGTGGTCAGAGGACCAACCCCACCTGTGTGGTCAGTGGACCAACCCCACCCTGTGTGGTCAGTGGATCAACCCCACCTGTGTGGTCAGTGGACCTACCCCACCTGTTTGATCAGTGGACCTACCCCACCTGTGTGGTCAGTGGACCTACCCCACCTGTGTGTCAGTGGACCTACCCCACCTGTGTGGTCAGTGGACCTGGAAGTGGAATGGGGAATGGGCCTGAGGGATCAGTATGTGTCTGTTGAAGACGTCACAGTTGATTGCGGTGTGAAGAAGACATGCAGCGACTGTTGTAGCAAGAACTGAAATGTATGCGTGTCCCCCAGTGGACATTGTAACAATGTTGTAATAAGAACTGAAATGTATATATGTGTCCTAGTGGACGTTGATACAGTGTCAGTGCTGTACTCTGCATGTGAATGTTGTAACAGTGTTTGAGCAGTATGAATGTTGTAACAGCATTTGAGCAGTATGAATGTTGTAACAGTGTTTGAGCAGTATCTGCCCACAATGTGACAAGAACAAAATGGTTCATAGAAGCCAGTGTATGCTGTGACTAGAATGTTTAGAGACTAGTGACAAGAATGGAACAATATATCGGTGGATGTTGTCTAAAGATAAAAAGTCACAAAAAAAACAACAGATTTTTAATGGTATTATTTTTTTTTTTTTTTTTTTTTAATTTGAACGCAGAACACTGCTTGTAGCAGTGTCAAGTTGTGCAATTATTGTGGTGGTGTAGATGATGTCGGTGGTATGTCTTGCTGCTGTAAATAGTGATTGTGGTAAATGTCACTGTCAGTGAATGTTGTAAACTGAATTGATGTAACAGGTGCCGACGAATTTTTGCAGCTGTGAACTGATTTAGGTAGTGTGAAAGGTATCGGTGAGTGATGAATAAGGAATTGTAGGAAGTATTGGTGAACGCTGTGGCATTTCCAGTGGTGAATGATGAAGTGCAGAAGTTGTCGTTGAATGCAGCACTACTGCGAACAATCTTTGACGGTAAAATTATATTTGTAAGTGCAGTGTGGCTGTAAACAAAGATAGGGGTGGTGTAAATGTGGTTGATATATGTCATGCTGCTGTGCTGATTTTGCGGTGGTGTAAAAAGGTGCAGGTGAATGCCTTAACTGCTGGTGGGGAAAAAAAAAAATGATTGTGAGGATACAAGAGTGAGGATGAATGTGGTACAGGTGTAAAGAACAGCTGGACAGGAGACACAGGGAGAAACAGCTGACTAGTTCTTCTGTGGCCAACATTGATGTGAATGCTGGTGAAGATGTGTGAATCGTGTTTTTGAAAGCTGTAACAAAATTTTTTTTTTTTTTTTTCGTCATGGAACCATGAATATTGTACAAAGTATGGTTGTCAGGGATTTCATTTTGTCACACCTCTCCACATTGGAGAGACGGTACAGAACTTGACCACAGTGGGACAACAGCGGGGGAGGAAGGCCCACTTGTGTACTGTGTGGCCCACTTGTGTACTGTGTGACCCACTTGTGTACTATGTGGCCCTTTTGTGTACTGTGAGGCCCAGTGGCAGTGGTATTGTATTTTAGCCAGTGTGAGGGCATGGCATCCTCCCTAAGAGGTGTGATCCTGCAGAACTGGTTTACGGGTAGGTATGTTGTGTGTCTGGAGCCGGCCGTCAGCCTCTCTCTGTGGTCCTGACGACAGCTTGTTACTGGTTATGCTGATTAGTGATTGTATGTATGTGGTTAGTGCCCTGATGACAGTGTGTTATTGATGATGCTGATTGTATATTACATGTGTTTAGTGTCCTTGCTCTGTCTTCTGCACATAAATTCCACATTATCTCCAGGTTTGACTCGTGCTTGTTTCAAAGGGATGGATCCTTGATACCAAAGTAACATAATTTATCTTTTTTTGTGTGTTAATATGGTACTTAGTTGTTTAGTTATTTATATTTTTAGTTTCTTTATAAATGATTATGATGATGACGTTTTTTTTTTTCATAACGGGGGTTTTAGTATGAATTTGTGCAAAATCTGGTTGTTGTGCAAATGCTACTTAGATGAAATGGTTCTGGTTGTTTCGTGGTGGGTGGCGAAGGGATGGGGAGAAGTTAACAGATCAGATTTGTTTGTTAAAGTACAAGAAAAAGGCAAACCAGTGAATGAATAATAACAAAATACCACCTAAATCTCAAAACACATTAGTTATTTAGTACAGTTTTTCAGGTGTTTATTTCATTTGCTGTGAACTGTTTCAGTGCTTTTAGTGGTAGACAGATATATGTTCACTAAATAGAAATGTGGATAGTTTGTGTGATTTGAAACAAGTGTCTGAAAATATTCTCAGCTGTAGCCTGTGACAGTGCAGATCTGTGGCAGCCAGTCCAGGGCACGCCAACCAGTGGTAGGTTGTGCCACTGACCCAAATGTAAAGGAGTTATGGAGGTCTGGGCTTTGACGTTCCACTATGAAGAACTAGTATAAATGAAAGTTAGTATTTATAAAGGAAGTGCTAGTATAAATTGCCAAGTGTCACGTCCACAGCAAGCTTTGAACCATGGTAAAACATGTAGTTTGTTACTGAAGCATGAACAGATGGCAAGAGGCGGACTGTAATGCGTGTTAGAGGTCACAGTTGACAAGATCGCAGCCTTTTTTTTTTTTTTTTTTGACAAATGCTCATGTGAGAGTGTGCTTCCCTGAGCTGTGGGAGTGTGAAGTGTATATATATAAGGCTCACCAGTTTGACATGGCAGCCCGGGGAGAAGAGGCGCTTGTCATGGGAACTCGTATCTTTTTTAATATTTTTTCCCCCCACCACCCCCAGCTACCTCTTGCCTTCTGTGTATTCCATTTTGTGCAGTGTGAGCCCCTCCGCCGTGAAGGGAAGACGGAAAAATCTGAGGACAGGGAAACTCCCAAGCAGCACCCCTCTCTCCGTTATGACCTCCTTGTAAACTGCGGTTTTTGATGGGAGTAGTTTCCTCTTTGTCCATGCCAGACAAACTTCACTCCCTTGCCTCCTGCTGATGACTTCCCTTGATGCCCTGGTTTTTAGGGGTTCCGCAGGTGGGCTGAAGGTGCCCAGTGTTTCATGTCCGTTGGGGAGGTGATGAGTTGCGAGCAGATCCATTCCCTGAGCCCCCAAGCCCTGTTGGAATGACAGAGGCTCTCATGACAGAGCTGTCCCTGCCTTTTGGAAGGTCTTGGTCAGTAATATTTCCTTTGCAGCTGTGGGGTTTTTTTTTTTGTTTGTGGGGTTTTTGTTTTGTTGTTTTTGTTTTGTTTTTTTTTCTTTTACTGCAAGCCACTGTTTTCCAGCCTTTGTGAGCCTTTTTTCCTTTTTTTTTTTTCCATATTTTGTCAAGTCTTAATTTTTTTGTTTGTTTTTTTTTTTTTTGGGGGGGGGGGGGGGGGGGTGGGGTTATAATTTATGCCTTTTTGTTGTTGTTTTGTTCTTTCTGCCATCTGGTGGTTGGGTGGTGTCGAACTGCACACACTGCACAGAATGACACTGACTCAGTGACTGTCCTTTCTGCAATGTCCTTCTGTCCTAATGACACTGACTCGGTGACTGTCCCTTCTGCAGTGTCCTTCTGTCCTAATGACACACGACTCGGTGACTGTCCCTTCTGCAGTGTCCTGTCCTAATGACTCTGACTCAGTGACTGTCCCTTCTGCAATGGCCTTTTGCTCTGATGCTTTTTCATTTTATTTAGTTGTTTTGATGTTTTATGCTCTTCATAAACTGGAGGTGGAAAGTCAGGTGGAATGACTAGCATTCTCAGCATGGCTGAGTTCGGTCTTTCACACAAATAGCAGGAGTTAAGCAGTCATATCATTTCTGCTACATACTTTTTTTTTTTCACACTGGCAAAACCTTTTTCCTTTGCTGTATTTTGTTACTGCCCTGAAAAAGCCAGGTGTAGTCAGCCTGGTGCTGTCAGCCTGGTGCTGTCAGCCTGGTGCTGTCGGCCTGGTGTGCTGTCAGCTTGGTGCTGTTGGCCTGGTGTCAGCCTGGTGGTGACAGCCAGGTGGTGACAGCCTGGTGCTGTCAGCCTGGTGGTGTCAGCCAGGTGGTGTCAGCCTGGTGCTGTCGGCCTGGTGTCAGCCTGGTGGTGACAGCCAGGTAGTGACAGCCTGATGATGTCAGCCTGGTGCTGTCGGCCTGGTGGTGTCAGCCTGCTGTCAGCCTGGTGCTGTCGGCCTGGTGGTGACAGCCTGATGCTGTCAGCCTGATGGTGTCAGCCTGGTGCTGTCGGCCTGGTGCTGTCGGCCTGGTAGTGACAGCCTGATGATGTCAGCCTGGTGCTGTCGGCCTGGTGCTGTCAGCCTGGTGCTGTCGGCCTGCTGTCAGCCTGGTGCTGTCGGCCTGGTGGTGACAGCCTGATGCTGTCAGCCTGATGGTGTCAGTCAGGTGGTGTCAGCCTGGTGCTGTCAGCCTGGTGCTGTCGGCCTGGTGCTGTCGGCCTGGTGCTGTCAGCCCGGTGCTGTCAGCCTGGTACTGTCAGCCTGGTGCTGGTGGCCTGGTGCTGTCGGCCTGGTGCTGTCGGCCTGGTGCTGTCAGCCTGGTGGTGACAGCCAGGTGGTATTGGTCTGGTGTTGTGGGCCTGGTGCTGTCAGCCTGGTGTTGGCAGCCTGGCTGAACTCCTGAACCAGTTACCTTTAACGAAGTAGCGAGGGCTTTGCGAGTGATACCAGTGCGCCTGAAGATCCGTTTACGTGCACAATGCCAGTGTGCGCTGTAGAAATGTTGCATAAAGAAAATGTTCCCCAAAGATAATCTGGTCATGAAGTTCTTGAGTGGTGATCGCACTTGTGGAGTGTCACCATGGTGGTGTGACGGTGTGCCAGTTCGAGCGCTTTGGACTGTGGGCAACAACTCGAACAAACTCATGAGTGCAGAGTATTATGTTGTTCAGTCTGCTTCATCAATAGCATGCCAGAATGTTTGAACAACAGTGGAGGCTAAAGACTATAGGGTTTGTACAGTCTTCAAAGTCCTTAATTTGGGGGGGTCCCCTTTTGAAGGATTTGGAAGTCTTTAAAATTGAGGCTTTTGTTCATAGGTATTGAAAAAGTGCTTAAATTTTGTCACTGCCAGTGATTTTGAATGAAGTCTGTGTAAAATCTTAAGTCTATTAGAAGAAAGAATCTGTAATTGTTAACAAAAAAAAAAAGTATGAAAGTAAAAAAATGTCAGGGTGGGAGTTGACCAGTGGTCTTGCTGATAAGTTGTCGGCTACAGGAAAGAAAAAGTCACCAGCCTTCATGGCTCCTGTGCATGTTATAGAATGATCCACTGTCATGAAATTGAGAATCCTACATGTTGGGAAAATAGTTGTCGTGTGGGTTGGAAAAAAATAGTTCCAGGCAGACCCAGGTGGAAACAAAAACGAAGACCTTTTGCCGCATATGCAAAAGTGTCCTAGACAGTGAATGATTTGATTTGTTTCAGTATTTCATGATTATTCTAAAAACTTGTCATAGAAGTAATCCTTGAATTAAGAAAGTGCTTGAAAAGTCCTTAAAAAGTCCTGGAAATTTTTCATAGGAAGTCTGTATAAACCCTGGGACTCTGAAATAGGGAAAGACATATGGGAGTGCAGAAATTGGTTCCAAAGTATGCCAGTGAGCCAGGTATGAAAGAATTTGTCTGTAAGAACCTGCAGTCGGTTCCAAGAACAGTGCCTGACTGTGTGCTGTCAGATCTGTTCTGTCCCCAGCCCCTGCTTTCACAGGAATTGAAAAATACCCCCCACCCTAGCCCCACCCTTCAGCTTTAACGCTGTATACCTTTGAAAAAGAAAATATTCATTTTGTGTAGAAAAGTACACCATTGACATTTTTGGAGGATGCACAGGTCTGTTGTGTGTTGTGTACTGTTTGATGAAAGCGTTCTTGGTTTGGATGGCCGGACAGTATGTCTGACAGGAGGGTGGGGGAGTGGAGTGGGTGGTAAGGGAGGTGAGACCTGTTTAGGATGGCAGATTAATGAATGTGGGGAAAATGGGGAGTCCAACATAACATGCCAGAGGTTTGACTGTGTGTGTAGCTGCAGAGTCCTGTTCATGTTGGTAACAAGAGGGGGAAACAAATTGTTATGAATTTTTGGCAACAAGAGTTGGGAACAAATTATGAATTTTTGGTAACAAGAGTGGAAAGCAAAATTATGAATTTTTGGTAACAAGAATGAGGAAACAAATTATGAATTTTTGGTCACAAGAGTGGGAAACAAATTATGAATTTTTTGGTCACAAGAGTGGGAACAAAACAAGAGTGGGAAACAAATCGTTATGAATAAAAAGGTTCCGCTTTTCTGGTATTTCATGGACATCGGTGAAATGTGAAAATGAAAACAAGGAAAAAAAAAATTAAAGGGAAATAAGATTAGGTGTAAAGGAAACAATGGAATATCTACAGTGTCTTCCACTCCAGTTTGGGTTTGCTAGTGCTTTTGCAGACAATGCTGTCATCACAAAATCTTATTTGTAAATTTCTCTGCAAGGGCCGGCAGTCGCCATCTTGTCTGGCCTTTTGAAGGCAAAGTGATGTCGTGCTGTGATGTCATACATCGGCAGGACACATTGAAAGTGAGATCGTCAAAAGCTGTTGGAACCAGTGGTACAGGTCCTGGTTGGACACACAAAAGAAAAAGGCTGATTCAGGCTGCACTGTTTTGAAATCTGGTTTGGAGTGGAGGTGAAGGAAGCATGCGCTAACATCCTTCCCCTTTCCATGAGTAGTTCAAGGAAGACCTCATGCTCCACCATCCTTCCCCTTTCCACGAAGAGTTTCAGGAAGTGCTCCAATTTGGTGTTTTTTTTCATCTTCTCCTCTTCCCCTCACCCAGAGCGCTGCAGTGAAGTTTGTTTTTTTTTTTTTAGCTGCCAAAGCAAGTTTATTACCAGTAGCTCAACATTGATTCCTCTTTAGACGTTGTTGTAACTGAAAGAGAAGATAGGTACAGCACAGTGCACAGCCAGTTCTGTGGGGAAGAGAAGTTGGGCATTGATTCCTCTTTATAGTAACAGAAAAGAGAAAATGGGTACACCATAGCACAGCCAGTTTGTGGGGGAAGAGAAGTCGGGCATTGATTCCTCTTTATAGTAACTAAAAGAGGAGATAAGGTACACCACAGCACAGTCAGTTCTGTGGGAAGTCACTGCACAGCTTTGTTTGTGCCACTTCCGCAGGCTCCTAAAACCCTGAGAGTTTACAAGTGCATTTTATTTTTAGCTACAAGCAAAGGCACGAATCTGCGATGAAAAGAATATTTCAGAGGATGAAATAAATCGGAGGAGGGGAAAGGCAGTGCAATCCACATTGTGATGGTTTCTTTTTTTTTTTTTTTGGTATGTTAGCAGACGAGACTGACCTCATGGAATCACGTGGAAGTTTGTTTGTTTGTTTGCCAGAGCAGGTAGTTGGTGTCAGTTTTTTTTTTTGTTTTTGTTTTTTCTGGAGGGGGTAGTTACCATTTTCTCTAGCGGGTTGAAGAGGGTAAAGGTAAACTACTGCCACACTTGGCATCAGCAAAACGCTGCAGAGGTGAAAAAAAGATTGACAACAAAGATCTCTGTGAACTAATAGTCCTCTTGAGGCTGGATGGAAGAATGGACAACGCTCACCCTGGTTCTCACGTTTACATTAGACTGCGCCATGTTAAAAACAAGTTTAAGATATTTTCAAGTATGTATATAGGACAGCATGCTGACCGATTCCATGTAGAATTTCAGGGATTCTTCCTTTTTTTTTTTTTTTTTTTTTTTTTTTTTTCCAGTTATGAGCCTTGCTAACTCCAGCTTACAGTGTGCTACTCATGTTGACTAGACCAGTGTGAACAGTGCTCCACTGCTAACTGCAGCTTACAGTGTGCTACACATGTTGACAGCTTACAGTTTGCTACACATGCTGACTAGACCAGTGTGAACCAGCAGTGATAATAGAACCCCCCCCACCACCACCACCACCACCACCAGCACCACCACTACCTCTCCCAGTGATCCACCAGCCTCCTGTCCTCATCTCTATTTTGGCTTCCTCCAACATTGTGTTTAGGAATGAAGTCTGTCGGAATACCTGTTTGGTTGGTGTATCTGTGGTGAAGTGTGTTCTGTTTGGCTGTTGATCTCTAAGTTGGTAATGATTTGTTCTTGTGTTATGATCTGTTCTCTCCTTCTGGTTATTGTGGTATGGAAGAACTTTGTTCTGGTCTGTTTGCTCCAGCATTTGCGTAGAACATGTGAAATGGTTTCATCACATTAATGATTTGCTTAACACATGAAATGGTGTAATGTTTGACTTGAATGGAGTAGGAAATTAAAAGCTGGCAGTTGGAAATATAGGCTACAGTTTTTGTTAATTCTTCAAGAGTGTAGCAGTGAAGTTATTTTATTTGAAGGGTGTAGCAGTTGGGCGATTTATTTGAAGGGTGCAGCGGTTGGGGTTATTTATTTGAAGGGTGTAGCAGTGGCGTTATTTAATGGAGGAGTGTAGCAGTGGGGTTATCATATGAAGGGTGTAGCAGTGGGGTTATTTATATATGAAGGGTGTAGCAGTGGGGTTATTTATATGAAGGGTGTAGCAGTGGGGTTATTCATTTGAAATTGTCTGTCTCCTATCAGTCCTAATCAGGCTTGCCATTTCTCGGTTTTCTTTTTGTTCATGGTGGTTTTGTTTTGTTTGTTTTTGTCTCTTTGTTCTTGCAAGTCATCTGGTGAAAATTTTATAAGTCTGAAAAAAAAGTTGATGCTAACTGAAAAAAATGTTGATGCTAATTTTAAAAAGGAGCATGATCAAAACTGTGTGAATACCTTTAGAAGCATTGTGTGTTTTGATTAAAGTGAAGGAAACAGAAGTGGAGAGTTAGAATGTTTTTGAGGGCAGACGTAGGTACTTGACAAGATGTGTTTGGGAACCAGCCGCCGTGGCAAAGTGGTTAGCGTCGCGGACCCCTGGCTAGGAGGTCGCTGGTTTGATTCCCATCAGAGTCATGTGGGATTTTTCTGCTCCCACCGGCTCCTTCCCAGGATTGAGCTTGCTACGGGCTCAGTTGGAGAGACTGGGACCACACAGTCCAGTTTCATCCACTCAATGGATGTGTCTCCGAGAGTGTTGCTCAGATCTCCTGACCAACACTGCGGGTGTCTGTTTCTTTCGGGCCTGGTTGATGCCGGGGTATATCATGTAAAGATGCGTAGAGTACAGCCCTGTCATGCAGTCTCAGACCGGAATGGAAATCCATAGCATCATCTTAATCATCTTCATTCTCATCGATAAGCATAAAAAAAAGTATCAAATTCTGTTGCCCTTCATGCCCTGCTCTCATGGTGACTTCAGTTTCGATGTCCGTCTCCACGTCTGTGGCCTTGATGTAGTTCAGTCAGGGTCCTGGTATCGGTGAGTCCATGGGGCTGTCGTTGGACGGACATGGTGGCGCCCTTTGTAGGGAGAGCTCACTTATGCTGGCTCTGTGACTAAGCAATTATTGTCGTCAGTAAGGGGCTTGGTGGGTGGTGTCCTGCGTATGTTAGATCAGAACAGGCGCCACTGAACACCACTGAAGTGTCTCCGCAGCAGTGCAGTGTCTCCTCCGGTGAGTTGCCTCTTGACCACTTGACATTGACTTCCCTGTGGATTGCTGGTGCTGGGGTTGCGGCAGAACTCACCGGGCTGTGGCTGGGGTATTGGAATGAGTGCACAGAAGATGGGACAGCAAAACAAGAAAGGGAAAAAAATGTTTGGGAATAGGGATTTTTGTTTGATGGGCCTCACAAGTCTGACACATTTGCAGAAATAAGTAGAAAGCCGGGCGAAATTTGGGGGGGGGGGGGGGGGACGGACGGGTGAGGAGACACAAATAAGAATAGGAAGGTGTAGGGATGGGTTGAAGTGCCCTGCAACATACTGACAGTGTGGGATAACTGGACAAGGTGGACAGACTGAAATCAACTGAGGCGTTAAGCCAGACAGATTGACAGCCTCCAGACTTTAAACGGTGAACCAGTTGAGCAAGACAGATTGACTGAGCGAAATTTGAGTTGAACCGTGTGTGACTGAGGAACGGTGAGTGAGCAGAGATCAAAGGGGGGGAGAGAGAGAGGAGACGCCAAGATCTGTGATATGACCTGTCGAAGGACGTGAAGACAAAAAAACCCAACTAATCATGTCCTTTGTGGAAATAAAGCTTTTTATACATATATCACACACAGTTGTCGTCTCTTTGGTTTTCATGTTCTTTCCCGGCTTTTGTCTGTGTTTCTGAGTTCTTTGCTTATCTGTTCTGTTTATCTTATTCTTTTTCTCATTTCCATCTGTCGGTTCTTTCTCAACCCTTTTTGACCTACGTTTTAAACAGTGCAAAATTGCAGTCACTCTGTGTGTGTGTGTGTGTGTATGTGTGTGTGCACCTTCGCTGTAAATTTCAACAGTGACTTTTTTTTTTCTTAGTAGTTAAAAGCAGCACTCACAGAACAACACTTGGCAGAGTAATGAATATTGTCAACACCTTTCCAGTCATATGTCCTGAGTAAAAACGGAAAAAAAAGAGAAAAAAAACCCCAACAAATCTGCGATGAACAGTTTCAGCGATGTGACTGACATTTTCTTAGAAATTTTCACGTTTCAAATACACTAAAAAAAATTAAAGATGTTTGGAAACATTGTGACAAATATTCATTTACATCTGATCAGCATTAGACCATTAAATGTATAGTGCAAAGCGAAGAAGCAGATAGGCCAGTCAAAGTGGATTAATGAACACAAAGTTTATTTTTGGTGAAGCAAACAAAAATGAACCATATGAAATTATAAGCAGCAAACAAAGTTCTTCACAATAACAGTTGCCGAAGAATATCAAAAGTCATGAATTTGCTTTTGCGATTGGATCAAACAAAAGTAGATGTGGGGAAAATAAACGGAAGCACAGAGATGAAGTACACATCGTAGAATAAGATGGCATGAACCTGAGATGACGTTGAGCATTGATTATTTGAGAGAAGGGGACAGGAATCGTCTTTTGAACATGCGTGTCTTACACAGATCGTTTTCCTTTGGCGTGTCAATTGTCTTCTTTTCAGCTAGTCTCCTCTTTCTTTTTCGATTGATGTACTCATTTTATCAATTGATTGCCTCTTTTTTTCTTTCTTTTTTTTTTTTTTTTGTTTGGAATCTTGGGAACACCAATCCTGTCCCCAAAGATTTTTCTTTCCATAACAAGACTTCAGAATGAAGGCCTGTTGGAGTGTTATTTTGTGATGTGAAACATGCTGTAGACCCTCCACCCCCACCCCCGCCCCACCCCACCTCTCTCCGTGGTTTGCACCTTGTGTTGTGAAATTGTTTTACCAACTACCTGATTGGAAGAATTTCTTTTGATTCACAAGGAGGGAGTTGCGAAGATGGCACAACGGTGGGTTGATACTCGTCTTCGTCCTGATTTGGATAAGCCACAGTGATGAAAATATAACACGCATCACGAACTGGCCAGCTGTCAATCTTGTTTTTCCTCTTTCCATCTGCCTCAAAATATAACACACAGCAGGAACTGGCCAACTATCTTGTTTTTTCCTCTTTCTATCTTCCTCAAAAGAGAACCCACTCTTTAAACATACGTGCGATTTTGTTTGTTTGTTTCTTTGTTTTTTGTTTGTTAAATTGTGTATGTGCACACACAGGCGTACGCGATGAGCAAGCATTAACACTCGCACACCTATTTCAAGAACCACTCGCATCCAGGCAGTGTGGTATTTACACATACTCATGATGCAAACATCATAATGTCCTGTGAAAGGAGACATTGAGGGGGACATAAGGTAATTGTGAAAGGGCGAATGAGAATTGGTTGCATGATCAGCAGAAAGTGCACGTGAGGAATGCATGATTGACGTGATGCGTGTGAACTGTGCGAACGATGAGCAAACGAAGGTGGTGTACGGAGATGTATGTGTGAGAATAGGGAGTTCATCCCCAGCCTCCAATGAGAAAGGAGCTATGTGGAGTTAGCCTAATAAAGCCAAGAAAATGATCTAAATTGCGCTTGGTCTGCTTGTGTGAAGATAGTCTACAACACTCACAACGCTACATAATGACGCCACATAATGCCAACATCATAATGTCCTGTGAAAGGGGACGTTGTGGGGAAACAGATACTAATGAATGTCCTGTGAAAGTAGACATTGTGGGGAACAGAAAGTAATGAAGCTAGCATTCCACTACATTTCTGGAGTTGCCTCCTGCAAGCAGACCGTTTTCACTCGCCTTCGTTTCTTAGTTACCTCCCCTAAGGAAGTTACGTGTTCACCTTCGTCTGTTGATGTGATGGTTTCTCTGTCAGCAGCATAAAAAGAACACAGCGAACCCATTTTTAATTAATCTTGGTCGATAGAATGTGGGCCAAGGACAAATCCATCTAATTTTTGTACGGTTCCAAAGAAAACGGCTGGTCCTCGACCGTCCGGCAAGTTTGCTGTAAAGTTTATAACGCAAAAACCACGGAATCCATGTCAACGAATGCTACTTATGACTGTTATGTTCACCCTCAAGTTCCAAAGAACGTGAGGGTGAACTTTTTTTTTATTTTTTTTTTTTTTTTTTTAAACACTGTGAAAGCCTCGGGAATTTAGATTTCCCTTCCTATTCTAAGATGCAGATACTGATCAGGGGTTTTTTTTTGTTTTTTTTTTTTTTTTCCATATTCCCAGACAATACGCTTTCTTTCTTTCTTTTTCCTTTTTTTTTTTTTCCCTTTCGTTGAAAGCCAGAGACATGCGTTGATCGTGCTTCTTTTCACAGCCACTGTGCTGGCTGTCTGGCTCTAAGACCTTTAGGGCTGAACTCGATAAACTTTTCCATCCTTTCAAAAGATATCCACTGATGGTTCCAAGTTTGAGGAAGGAGTTGCTCGTACTGCTGTAGCTCAACTGCTCCTGCTCAAGAAAAAACAAAGGAACAAATCTTCCCTGCCACAGCTCCCTCTTGACTGAGGAACTCTGGCATGACCTTGGTCCTGGCACATGGGATGATCTATCACGACCTTGGTCCTGGCACATGGGATGGTCTATCATAACCTTGGTCCTGGCACATGGGATGGTCTATCATGACCTTGGTCCTGGCACACGGAATGGTCTGTCATAACTTTGGTCCTGGCACACGGAATGGTCTATCATGACCTTGGTCCGGGCACACAGGATGGACTATCCTTGGTCATGGCACACAGGATGGTCTATCATAACCTTGGTCCTGGCACATGGGATGGTCTATCATAACCTTGGTCCTGGCACATGGGATGGTCTATCATAACCTTGGTCCTGGCACATGGGATGGTCTATCATAAACCTTGGTCCTGGCACATGGGATGAACTATCATGACCTTGGTCCTGGCACATGGGATGGTCTATCGGTCTAAACACAGACTTTTTCATTCTCTGATTCTGCTCTGGAGGCCATCGCCTCATTCCCTCCCTTCACCTCCCTCCACCCATCCAACGCAATGCATGCGCGCGCGCACACACACACACACACACACACACACACACACACACACGCACACACACACACACATTCCTGATGGCCTTTGCCCACCCACTCACACACACACACACACACACACACACACACACACACACACACACACACGCACGCACACGCACACACACACACACACTCACACACACACACACACACACACACACATAATAGCGTTAGGTCGGCACTCGAGGTCAGATCAGCACGCTGTGTTAATGCGCAGGTCAGATATCTGTTAAGTCGTAGCCACGACACCTTCGTCTTATATCAGTTCATCTTCGTATATAAACTAAGCAGATGTGTGCAGCGTATATAAACTAGGCAGATGCGTGCAGCGTATATAAACTATGCAATGTGTGTAGCGTATATAAAGTAAGCAGATTTGTGCAGCGTCTATAAAGTAAGCAGATGCGTGGAGCGTATATAAACTAAGCAGATGTGTGTAGCCTATATAAACTAAGCAGATGTGTGCTGCGTATATAAACGAAGCAAATGTGTGCAGCGTCCATAAACTAGGCAGATGTGTGTAGCGTATATAAACTAAACAGATGTGTGTAGCGTATATACACTAAGCAGATGTGTGTAGCGTATATACAGTAAACAGGTGTGTGCAGCGTATGTAAACTAAGCAGATGTGTGTAGCGTATATAAACTAAGCAAATGCGTGCAGCGTATATAAAACTAAGCAGATGTGTGCAGCGTCTATAAACTAAGCAAATGTGTGTAGCGTATACAAACTAAGCAGACGTGTGTAGCGTCTATAAACTAAGCAGATGTGTGCAGCGTATATAAACTAAGCAGATGTGTGTCGCATATATCAACTAAGCAGATGTGTGTAGCGTCTGTAAACTTGTTCGCAGGCGGTGACACCTCCTTCC
>JADBJO010010387.1:0-10000 GCA_016801955.1 Conus betulinus
GCTGCGTGCCCACTGGAATGGCATAATAGTTCACACAGGTGTCTGCACAGTTGTGAATGTTCCCCCCCATAACTCTCTGTAAGAATGTGGCCCACCTGAAACACAGTGATACCAGTATCATCGTCGTCTTCGTCGTCGTCGTCATCGTCGTCGTCGCCTTTATCCAACATTTGTCTTGCCCTCCAACCTCCACCCCCCCCCCCCCCCACACACACACACACACACACATGCAAACACACATGCAACCATAGAGTTTTCCCATCCTTTCATATTCTTTTAATTTATTTTTCATTTTTTTATCCCCATTCTCCGGGTTTTTTCCCCACTCTTTTTTTGTCTTTTTGTTTTACCCACTCTCATTCACCATGCAACTCTGTTTTATATTACCCATCGATAGTCCAGTCTCAAGTGAACTTTAGTATAGTAGTGTTTTAATACAGAGCGTCTGGGTTTATTAATGTGGCTAATGTTAGTTGTACTGATACGTTCATTCCGTTTGTTACAACAAAGAGAAACAGAACGAGAGAAGAAATGTAGAAAGAAAGAAAGAAAAAAACACGCAAACAACTTAAGAAACACAAGCAAACAAACAAACAGAAGACAGAAGAAAGGAAGACAAAGACGAAGAAGAATTGGTACCTGTGTAAAAAACTAACAAAATAACGAAATAACCACACAGTAGTTTAGCGAGTATGAAAACCAATAAGCTACAAACCAAGATGTGTCCAGGTTTGAATACATTCGCAAGATGATTTTCCCCTCACTCCTCCCGCTCTGTCTTGTGGGTCCGAACGTTCCCTAAAAGCTAGTTTCATTCAGCGCCCATCTTGCGCCTAATTTGAAAAGATAAATGATTACTTTGTTCTTCCTTTTCATTGTCCTGAATGAATCTTGCCTGAAAAAGACCTAAGAGGTCGAAGCGCGTCGTGTTTTGTCTTATAATTCATTTTTTCCTGTTGCTTGGCGGACTGACTGATAGTTCTTTAAAAAAAATGTGCTCCCTAAAAGGCTTTTTAAACGGAAAAGGAAAAAAAGCAAGAATGACCGTACGAACGAGCGAACGAAGAGCGACAGAACGAACAGGTAGCCTTTGTCTCCTAACTTCACGCTAGTAACATAAGTATGAAAAAGTATGGGTAATGTCAAGATCTAGTATGGAGTTTCAGATTTCGGCATACTGTAAAGATCAGCACGAACTTCCTGTGGCATTAAAGCTAGTTCTAGTTTTTGACTGGGTATTTACTCAGTTTGAACAAACAACTGAATTCATGTTAACCCATTACAGACGAATTCCAAGATTATTCTTAACAGCAGAGCATCACTATAGCCAACTTTCAAGAATGCCTGTTACAGCGAGTTCCAAGTCTAAAACTCATCCCTATCCGCGTCTTCTTTTTTCTGTCCATACCATGTTTCAGTGGTTATTTTTCCTGTCAAATATTGGTAAATATATTCATGTGATGTGGATCTAGATTAAAGAATGGATCCCAGGTCAGTTCGATTTTGATGGAGGTCTGCGTTTCTCTCAATGCCTGTCTGTGTGTTTCTTTTCTTCCAAGTGCTGTATTTTCCTTTTCCTCCTCCTCCTCCTCCTTCTCCTCCTCCTCCTCCTCCTCCTCATCTTCTTCTTCTTCTTCCTCTTGTTCTTCTTCTTCTTCTTCTTCTTTTTTAAATGTGTGTGCTTTTCCTCACATGATCTCCGACTGTTCCTGTTTTCCCATGATGCCTTTCTAAGAGTTATCAGAAAGGCTAGGAAAGGGTATCGACCAAACTGCACAGACGTTGAAGCCGCCACAGATACAAAATCCTCCCTGACATGACTGTCTAGAGAGTGGGTTATGAACGAATGAATATTTAATTTAATATCTGTTCACAAGGATAGTGATTTTAGACACCATGCAAAAGTTACGCCCTCCCCGCCCTTCAAAAATAAGAACAAGTGAAATAAAACTTCAAAGTAATCTTCCAATAGAGTTGGGATAGAATAACTTTTGTAATTAACATAATGTCAATTTCTCCCTCCATCATTCAGAATATCCCTTTGTGTTATCATACCTCAGAAGAAAAAAACACTTCATATTGTTCATTCGGTATCTAGCGAGCAAAATTGGGCATTCTGATAGTAAGCGATGAATTGACAGTTTTAAGATTGCAATACAATTAACTTTTGCGTACTTAGCTTTCCACGAGTTTAGTAGTATTTTGTACAGTAAACTAATTTTAGGTCTACTGTATGTCAAGACTTTAGATCTAGAAGCAGATGGACTAGTACAAGTGGATTTTTCCAACAGGGAGTAGGCTACATTTCATCTGTTGATAATGCTAATTTTCTCATTTGAAACTGTGTCAGAGTTATTGAAAGCTCCTCGTTTAGCAGCTCTATCAGCAACCTCATTCCAAACAAGCCCAGAATGAGATGGCACCCAGCAAAAGTCAATACCAATACCTTTTATAGTAATACGATGAATTAAATACTTTATTTCAAAGACAATGTCTAGAGAGTGGGTCGAACCCAAGACCTTCGGAAATTTTTCTCTCGCTTCCAAGGCCAAAGCATCACCCACTGTGCCATGTTTTCCCCCCTCACCGTTGAGAGTAAAGAGCCATGACTCCACTGACCTTCTCATCAATCATCGGCAGCAGATAGGTCTCTATCGCGCCCAGCTCCAGACGGCCTAGCGGCCTCATGGCGAAGGACACAGGGTTTCTCCTCTGAGAGCTGACGATGAGATCGGCATAGGCTGGCCCAGAGAGAGGACCCACCCGATACCTGCCAGCAGATGCCATCTTCTCTAGTTATTAGATGATTTTTGACTGATCCTCTGTTTCACCAGAACAAACTATCTCTGAGGATGCTTTGAAGGTTTACAATAGGACAACAAAAAAAATTTAGAAAGAAGAGAAATTATCACGTTGATGATGGTTTCTCTCTCTCTCTCTCTCTCTCTCTCTCTCTCTCTCTTCTCTCTCCTCTCTCTCTCTCTCTCTCTCTCTGTCTGTCTCTGTGTGTGTGTGTGTGTGTGTGTGTGTGTGTGTGTGTGGTGTGTGTGTGTGTGTGTGTGTGTGTGTTTCTATTGTCAGTCTCCTAAGCATCCTTAAAGATTTTCGTATTGCCATCTTCTCTGTTTTGTTTTAACCCCACCCCCTCCCCAACAATTAAAAAATCCGCGAGGCATTAATGAACATCCTGATATCCAATAATTAATACAGATATAACGCCGTAGTATGTACACTTCGTTACAGGCAAGCAAAATCGCTCAAATCGGTCAGTTAAATGCACATAATTTCCAAATCAGATATATTACCATTGATCTGGGATTATGTACCTTTCATACTTTCATCAGGGATAGAAAAATTACCTTTGTTGTTCATCAAAGTTTCGCTGAATTTTATTTTTGTTTGCTCTGATTAACATCTTGACTCATGTTGCGGTAAAGATAACACGACATATCCTACTTAAAATAAACAAAAAACAAAACAAACAAATAAAAAGCGTTAGGTCTCTGTGTGTGTGTGTGTGTGTGTGTGTGTGTGTGTGTGTGTGTGTGAGAGAGAGAGAGAGAGAGAGAGAGAGAGAGAGAGAGAGAGAGTTGGGCATGAGCTCTATATGTTTATTCAGGGGGTTCTGTTTGCATTTGTTCCTGCTACTTGCTGAACAAATAAGTGGGTCGCGAAAAACAAGTGCTGTTAAAAATTCGTTGTATTCAAATTTATGTGTGTGTGTGTGTGTGTGTGTGTGTGTGTGTGTGTGTGTGTTGTGAGAGAGAGAGAGAGAGAGAGAGAGAGAGAGAGAGAGAGTTGGGCATGAGCTCTATATGTTTATTCAGGGGGTTCTGTTTGCATTTGTTCCTGCTACTTGCTGAACAAATAAGTGGTCGCGAAAAAATATCTTGCTGTTAAAAAATTCGTTGTATTCAAATTTCTGTATGTGTGTGTGTGTGTGTGTGTGTGTGTGTGTGTGTGTGTGTGTGTGTGTGTGCGCGCGCCACGCGCACGCACCCTGTGTGTGGTAAAATATCTTCCTGTCTGTCTGTCTGTCTGTCTGTGCTGGTCTCTCTCCATCTCTCTCTCTCCTCTCTCTCTCTCTCTCTCTCTCTCTCTCTCTCTCTCTCTCTCTCTGCTGCAAGTGTTAATTTTCTCTCTTTCTCTCACTCTCTCTTTCCCCACCCCACCCCCACAGTGCCCTGTGTGTGTGTGTGTGTGTGTGTGTGTGTGTGTGTGTGTGTGTGTGTGTGTGTGTGTGTGTGTGTGTGCCCTCTCTCTCATCCGATCTCTCTCTCTCTCTCTCTCTCTCTCTCTCTCTCTCTCTCTCTCTCTCTCTCTCTCTCCCCCCCCCCCCCTCCCCTCAGCCTATGATATCCATACCTACTACTGCAGCTTGAAACACATTGTATAGGCTCCAGGCAAAAAGAAGATATGAACGTGTAAAGTTCGTGAAATTCTTCTATGTAACAAAATAGGTGACTGCAGTATCCACTAACTGTATCACGCAGCTAAAAAAAAAGAAAAAACTAAAGTGTATTGTACTAGTGTCTTCACTATCCTTTTCCAGGTCAACGCTATGCTGTGAGGCTGACTCAAAGTGAAGCTGTTTATTATTCCTGTACCCCGAGTGACAGCGGAATTACCATATGACCTAGTGTGTCGGCAGCTCAAGGGGAATAACCAAGCCTTCGTCTTAGCAGTGGATACTCAGTTACCGCCCTTTGCCTCGGTTTTCGGTTTTACCTGCAAACATCCACCTGTCATTATGGCGGTAAGATTGTCAGGATGGCATCGATACGATGTGTGATGAAAGCGTTTTGGTATCTTTACAGCCAAGAAATTCTGGATGTCTCAGAACGTGGGGACAAAAGCCAGAATGGACACCCCACCGCCCCCCCTACAGGGAGTGGGGGGGAGCAGGGCAAAACGGTACGGGAAGGGGGTTAGAGGGGAGGGGGGATAGTGTTGATGGTGAAGGGACAGCAGCAACAACGCAGCAAGAAGCAGTGAGGGGTGGTGAAAGATGAGAAAGGAGTGAAAGTGAGGAAAAGGAGGGATGTGACTCTGCGGCGTGCGTTTTCCGATGTGTGTGTGTGTGTGTGTGCGTGTGTGTGTGTGTGTGTGTGTGTGCGCGCACGCGTCTGTGGTGTGTGTGTGTGTGGTGTGTGTGTGTGTGTGTGTGTGTGTGTGTATGGTGGTTTGTGTGTGTTTGTTGTGTGTGTGTGTGTGTGTGTGTGTGTGTGTGTGTGTGTGTGTGTGTGTGTGTGTGTGTGTAAAGAGATAAACAGAGACAGATAGACACAGAGACACACAGAGTGAGTATTTGTTCGGTACTCTTGTTGAAAGTGTTTTCTTTGTTGTTGATGTTGTTTTGTTGCTGTTGTTTCTCTCTCACCCCAGTGGGTCAGTTTTTCCCACACAGTTAAACTCAACATAAAGTAAACTGACGCCGTCGTTGAAGCTGGACAATGAAAGTTGTATTGTTTAGACCGCCGAACGAATGAATGTACAAATAACAATACAGAGTTATGTGGTGGTGAATCCTGAACTCTTCTACTCCCCCCCCCCCACCCCAAATGTATATTACTGTGTGTGTGTGCGTGCGTGCGTGAGTGCGTGTTTGTGTGTGTGTGTGTGTGTGTGTGTGTGTGTGGTGTGTGTGTGGTGTGTGTGTGTGTGTGTGTGTGAGTGTGATGTTGTGTGTGTGTGGTGTGTGTGTGTGTGTGAGAGAGAGAGAGAGAGAGAGAGAGAGAGAGAGAGAGAGAGAGAGAGAGAGTCATGGAAGAAGATGGGTGACTAAAAGAAAGACGGAAAGACAGCGAACAAATGGTTTCTCTCTCTCTCATCTCTCTCTCTCGATCTCTCTCTCTCTCTCTCTCTCTCTCTCTCTCTCTCACTCTCACACTCACACACACACACACACACACACACACACACACACACACACACACACACACACACACACACACACACACACCACACCACACACACATTCCACACACACACATATCCTACCCCCCACATACCAACGTCACAACCCTAACCCATTCCACACACACATGCACACAAAACATGTCCAACTGGTACAACAACAACAACAACGAAAACCGAATCAACGATGAACCACCAACTCACTCCTCCACCACAGGCGGCACTTTGTCCCCTCTGAAGATCATGACCCGTGCTTCACGTGCAGGCTGAGATCCCTGGCCGTCCACAAAGCTCAGCACGTCTTTTCTGGGCCTTCTTGGCGGCAGCAGGAGGTCCATCATGAAGATGTTGGACGTGTTCACGAAGGATTTCTCAGGATCTGTCAAGTTCAGCTTCTTCTCCTGCCTCAAGAACCTGTACACTCGTTCGTACTCCGCCAACGTCAGGTCATGAAACGGACTAGGGTCATGGGGGTCACCTGACGTCAGCAGACCCCCCTGTGAAGGAAGGAGGGCAAGGGATGGAGCTGGCCTCATCCGCCGATGTCTTGTGGACGGTGCTGACGACGATGAGGGGCGATGAGGATGCACAGGAAGGCGGTGATGGCCAGGATGGCGATGCATCTCCAGAAGCCGAGCGATGTGGTCGGCGGTATTTGACGGCGGCGTACATTGGTGAAGGAGAAAGCGGGGGGGGGCAGAGGAAACAGCGGGTATTCAGATCAGTCTGGAAGAGGCAGGAGACAGTATCAGAGAGACACACATTCATTAAGGATCAACGCCATGGCCATGGACACAGTGGAAGAAGAATACTTGCTGACCAGCAGCCGTGACGAAGTGGTTAGTGTAGCGGAGACTACCGGCTGGGAGGTCGTGGGTTCGAATCCCATCAGAGTCATGTGGGGTTTTCTGCCCCGACTTACTCCTACCAGGGGTTGAGTTTGCTGCAGACTCTCAGTTGGGAAGACTGGGACACAGTCGAGTTTCATCCACTTAATGGATGCGTTTCTGAGAGTGTTGCTCAATTTTCCTGAGCAACACTGCAGGTGCCTGTATCTCTCGGGGCCTGGTGTTGATGCCAGGATATATATGAAAGGAAGCGTAGATAACAGCCCTGTCATGTAGTCTCAGGCCGAAAATGGAAATCCGTAGCATCATCTTAATCACCTTATTCTCATTGATCAGCATAAAAAAAATGTCTCAAGTTCTGTGGCCCTTCATGCCCCGCTTTCATGGTGACCTCAATTTCGATGTCCTCTCCACGTCTGTGGCCTTGGTTTGGTTTCCGTCGGGGTCAACGGTATCGGCGAGTCCATAGGGGCTGTCGTTGGAGGGACGTGGTGGGCGCCCTCCGGAGGGAGAGCTCACTCGCGCCGGCTCCGCGACTAAGCAATTATTGTCGTCAGTAGGGGGGCTTAGCAGGGTGGTGTTCCTGCGTATGTTAGATCAGAACAGGCGCCACTGAACACCACCGAAGTGACTCGGCAGCAGTGCAGTGTGTCTCACTCCAGTGGGTTATCTCTTGACGGCTTGACATTGACTGCTCCCTGTGGATTGCCGGGGGGCTGCGGCGGGGCCCGACCGGGCTGTGGCTGTGAATGACGGGGGTTGTCGGAAAGGCGCGGGGTGGGTGCACTGCCTCTGAGGGGTGACGCAGAGGTTGGGACAGCAAAAAAAAAAAAAAATTGATTTATTTGTGAGCCGCGTTGTGATATAAGTTCTGGAAGCATCAGCAAAGTTGTACAGAAAGCACACTTCCAGACCTCTATGGCACATGAAAGTTGCAAAGAAATTCCGTTCATCAACAAGTATGGGGTGGGTTCACACTCAATCTGAGGAAAATCAGCAAAGGCGAAGGAAATTGAAAAAAAGTTTCCAAAAGGATTGGAAGTGTTCACAACAAATCTGGGACACCACGGGCCGTACGAGATAGCGTCAGCGCGCTTTTGGATCTCTATGGCGCAAGGCAAGTTTCAAAGAATTCTGTTCACAACAAATATGGGACACACAGGACATATTCATATTCACTGTTGCTCTCATGATGTTGATGTGAAGAGGAGTTTTAAGTGTGTCTTCATAAAGATTATTATTATGAAATGTTTGGTTACCAAAGAGAGAGAGAGAGAGAGAGAGAGAGAGAGAGGGGGGGAAGAGAAGAGAGAGGGAGAGACAGAGAGAAACATGAGAGAGAGAGAGACAGGGAGAGAGAGAGGAGAGAGGAGAGTGAGGTGAGAGAGAGACGGGGAGAGAGTGAGTGAGTGAAAAGAAAGAGAACAGAGACACAGAGAGAGAGAGAGAGAGAGAGGGGGGGGGGGGGGGCGAAAGAGAGAAGGGGAGAATGAGAGAGACTGAGAGGAGAAGAGCGAGAGACAGACAGACAGACAGACAGAACAGAGAGGCGGCGTAAGACATAGAGAGCGGCGTAGACAGAGACAGACAGAGACAAAGAGAGGGGAGAGAGAGAAGTGGAGAATGCGCGAGAGAGAGACTGACAGAGAGAAAGAGAGGGAGAGAAAAAAAAAAAGAAAGAGGGAGAGAGAGAGAGAGGGGAGAGAAAAGGTGGGTATAAGTTGGAGCTGCTGCAAGTTTGTGTACCCGGAACTGCCCACCCCACGCCATTATCTGCATAGTGGCACTTGAAAATCGTAGACAGATCTGTATCTCATGTTTTACTATTACACTGATTTACATTTATATCCGAAAAAAACAAAATTGCAAAGCTGATGGCTGTAATTTGAAATACTCGTCCAAAGACATAGTAACAGAAAGCATTATTAACAATAGCTTCAAAGGAAACAAAACTGCCATCGCGAACTACAAGTTTACAATCTTATCTGTTAGTATTTAATGGTTGTTCTGGATTGTTTGTCATACTGCCTTTTCCCCTTGCGTTTTCTTTGCGTGTTTTTTTTTTTTCTCCTGATTTTGACTTGGAAATAAGATTTGCGCAGGTGACACACCGGTCTCATTGTCATAGCTACCAGGACAAGGGGTACTTTCGTATAATACCATTCGAAAATTCTTTTGTCTGGCCCTATTTTGTCAACTTTCGATACGCTAAAACCGTAGCATGTAAAGAGTTGTGCCAAAACAAGTGGATGTTTTCTGTCGCTTGAAAAACTTGTCGCCTTATACAGCATGTTGGTCAAACACTTTTTTAGTGAGCTGTCGTACGTTGTGCCGTTGAAATATGGATAAGGCATCAATCATGCCGACACGGATCGGAACAATGTATTTTCACATGATGGATCGCTGCACACCAGGAGATTACACCCCCTACCCCCCTACCCCCTCCCCTCTCCCCGCGTCCCTTTCCCCTTTTTCCATTGGCAAAATGACTTAGCAGCTTGATGCGATGTACTGACCTCGTGGCCTTTGTCATGTTTGTCCACGGTTTGTTTGTTTGTTTTTGCTTCGGTTGGGCTTTTCCCGCCCACTGTCACGACTTAGTGACTTGGTGCCACTTACTTGCCCACCTGTCGTTCAATCATTCATCAATTCGTTCATCTCTCTCTCTCTCTCTCTCGCTCCTCTCTCTCTCTCCTCTCTGGTGTGTCTGTGTGTGTGTGTGTGCGTGTGTTGCGGCGGTGTGTGGTGCGGTGGGCCTCACGTGCTGCGTGTGTGTGTGTTGTGTGTGTGTGTGTGGTGTGTGTGTGTGTGTCTTCTCTCTCTGTCTCTCTCTCTGTCTCTTCGTCTCTCTCTCTCTCTCTCTCTCTCTCTCTCTCTCTCTCTTTTTCTCACTCACCACCCCCCATTTCTCTCTCTGTGTATTAGATGCAATTATGTTTAAAAAAGAAAAACACCCCCCCCCATCTCGCCCCCCCCCCTCCCCCCACCACCGCACCTCATTTCAAAGCTTGCAGCTGTTTCTCTTCGGTCTGGTCCCTTGACAACGTGCGACTGAGCAAATAAATAAAGCACACAGTGAATTTCTAATCAGCGTATACCGGTTTATTTACAGTGGCAGCATCAATAAAGCACCCTGCCACGCAACACTTACGACGTGGCATAATAATTACGATGTGTGAAAATAAATTAAGCTGTTTAATAAACTGGGAGCAAGTATCAAAACAAATGAAAGAAAT
>JADBJO010010387.1:15000-32500 GCA_016801955.1 Conus betulinus
TTGAAGTCTTGCAGTTTTTCTCTGGGTTCGGTTCTGGGTTTGCGAGTTTCTCTGCGGTACCAAGAAAGACTGGACCCAAGAGGTTTTTTCGCTCTGTTCCTGGTCGGAACGAATTATGACAAGCAAGGTCCAATTTGGGTGACCTCGACCAAAAAGATCCGCCATTTCACCGTAATGTGGGATCACGCTACCGAGGATATTTTATGCCACGGATAGCGTCTGTCCATATGGGGACGAACACACTGTCTCTACATCGTTGGTCCGTTACGGGGGGTGCGGTCCATGACTGACCTGACTGACAATCTGCATCGAGGGCAGACACAGATTGCGTACTTTGATCAGAACGGGTCTCAGCTGGGCATCCCAGTTGACAGAAGACTGAGAAGAGTGCTTCTGCAACAGTGACAGAATAATTTTCCTCCCGGATATGGCTTCGAGGTAACGGTGGCCATATCAGCAATGACGAGTACATAGAATGTGCGCAGAGGATGAGGGGAGAGGGTGGTTGGTGGTGGAGGAGACAACAGAACCAGAAGTGCTTATTGGCTATTGCTTTAAAGAGCTCACTGATGACTGGCATTCTCTCAGCACGGGGGAGGAGAGAATGGAGTGAGGTGGTGAGGTCACAAGGAAGTCTGCCCGTTGGAAGTGTCCTTTAACAAACCGTCATAAGAGCGACAATACTTGAGAACATCTGACCGACACATGGCAAGTACAAATGGGGAGAACACTCGTGCCTGACGTCTGCGAACACCAGAGTGTCCTGGTGTGACAGCATGATGTGTCAGTGAGTTGGGAACAACCAACTGATTGTGTGACATTTTTTTTTTCTCTTCAAATCTCTGTACAAGACACCATCTTGCATCACAAAAGAATATTCGGAATCTTCATATCTGAAACGTCGACACTTTCAACCATTTTTTTCCAGCGTGTTCACCTGTTTTGAAGCTTTGAGTTTTTCTGGGGTTCGGTTCTGGGTTTGAGTTTCGTTGGTACAACAAAAGGTTTGACAGGGTTTTTTCGCTTGTTTTGTCGGAGAACGAATTATGACGAGGTCATGTGGGTGACAGACAAAAGATCCGCCATTTCCACCGTATGTGGATGACTCACCGGAAATATTTTTGCCAGGATTAGGTCTGTCAATTTGGGGACGAACTTTAATGTCATCTACAGTCGTTGTCGTTACGTCATCATCAAAAATGGCTATGTAAGCTACAATGGGGGTCACCACCCCTCCTCGCTCGCACAACGTTTGACACGCAGCCAGTCAGACAAATAAAAGAGAGTTCCCCCTTTTAATCAAACCTCCCCTTTTTTTAAACAATATATGTACTATACTTTTACTGTTGTTGAATAACATCACTCCACACGTTTCAATACAAACATACAACGGACTCGTAAACACGTTTTCTTGTACAACTGGCTTCAAACAGTGCTAAATAAAAGATCTCTTTTAGCAAACCAAATCCATTGGTCCCCACGGACCTATCGGGACCCAACAACCCTTGTCTTTTCTCAGTTTGTCCTCAGCAAACCATAAACCATCACAATCTCTGCAACCCTACGTCGACCTACAAAATGTACATTTTTCACCCGTGCCCCTCTCAGTTAAGTAAAAAAGAGCCAATTACCTGTCCCCTGTCCTTTATGAGAGGAAAGTTTCTTGAAAAGAAAAGTGAAAAACGAGTTATTGATACTTTCTTGTTTACATCAGTTTTTAAAATACTGTTATCTTAGAAATAACAATGTTTCTCACCCCCCCCCCCCCCCCTCTTTTTCATTTCATTTTTCAATACATCTTACCGTGGTGGGGTGGGTAGGATAGAGGAGTGGGGGAATGGGTTGATAGGTTCTACGACAGGCCAGTCATGCCTTTACATTTGGCCACAACACAACAACACAGCAGAAAAATCAATACACAACAAACCCACCACCAACCAGAAAACACTCAATCGGATTAAGCGCGACACCCCCACCCCACCCAACGTTGCGAGCCTGATCAAACATCGAACCACAAACCCACTCACAGACACCCACACCACAACACACTTCGCCGCGGCGACCCCACACAGGAAAGGAGATCAGAGACCACACCGCCGCATATTTTCAGCGTAAAATACGCTACTACACCGACCTTGCTGTCCCATGCAGGGCGCGTCACATGCACGAACATATAGCTATAGTCGGGGCATTATACATTTAGATCACGTCAGACTCCTCTCATACGACGGACGTGGCTGTCCCCAGGCTATCATCATGCCTTTCCCAGATTTGATGCTAGTGGTGGCTTGATTTATATAGTAACGTGCTTAATAGCACAACTGCCGGGATCACAAGGAAGGACGGGGGACTGTTGAACAGCAAGTCGCCTAATTTCACTTGCTAAAGAGCAAGTGTGGCGCTTTGATACATTTCCCTTACCTAGATATGTGCACGTACCCAGCCCGTGCAAAGTTAAGAGCATCTTAGAAAGAAGTTTCGATGATACGTGGGTTAGTCGGTGGGTCGCCACATATAAGCGGACGTCATAGTTGTGTACTACAGGGTGTAATGGTATGGGTTTATACAGACACCCGGCGAAAGACCCCGGATCATCCACACAGACAGAAGTACGAACACTATAGGAGAAAAGACAACGCGCACGTGTCGAACGCTGGTGATGCCTAAAAGAGATACTGTGGGAAGGCGATGAGTGAGCAATACACCTCACGCGTGAAACTATATGGTCCACGGGAAGATTTCCTAAAGTCGCCAGTAACTTACACCCTTTATGTCCGTGGCTCGCGAACGGGCATGAGAGGGGGGTACATACACGGGAACGGGGTCATGACGGGGGGGGCGCGATTAAGGAGGATTGCGATCCCGGTTGGTATATAGTTGTGGGCCCCTACAGGGGTTGCAAAAGAAACACGACGCAGGGACGCCCACACAGTTAAAAAACTAAACCACAAAAAGAGACAGGGGGGCGGCGCAGAGATGGTTACGACCAAAAAAAGGACGGGGGTAAGAGACGGCAGCATGAGCCACGTAGACAGTGGGAACGAGAACTCAGATGTTCACAAACGCGTATTGATGGTGGGACACATGGAGAACAGCGGTGTGACATGGCGGGCAAGCGGTCAGGCAAAAAACCAATCGGGTCGAGCCGACGCCAACCACAAAAAAGGCATTATGAAACAATCATATGGGGAAAGATCGCGCAACACACAACAGGTACCGGTGGAGCGTCACAGGAGAAGCGTGTTTATTAGGGCCAGGCCCGCCGAGTAACGCAAAAAAATATGTGTGTACAACAGAAGGACAAAGTCGAAACAACAGGTGGACGCTAGGGTAGAAGGAACGGGGAACGTTAAGGAAATTCGTTTCCAACCGCGGTGGGAAAAGCGCGCTGGCCGTTTGGAGGGAGAGGCCGCGAGGCGCCGCCCAAGCGCGCAGCAAACAGCCGGGTTGAAGCTTTCGGCACCGAACCAAGCGCCTGGGCGCAGCTCCATCAGCCACGCAAACCAGGGGGGAACTGCCAGACCATCGAGAGACGCATATGCGCAGGGACCGCACACGACCACAACATACAGCCCTGAAATATCCAAAACTGGCCCTTTGAAACCGCTAGAGGGCACAAAGCTACGAACCATAACACAATCATTGAGCGAAGAGTAGAACTTGCAAGAGTGAGGACGGGCGAAAAAAACAGAAAACGACATAATTCATATCAAAAACAGCCCTTAAGATCATTCGAACAAAACAAACAAAGTCCGGAGAGGAACCAGTGTCGAATAACGCCGCGGAAGAAATAGTGGCTAAGCGTGTCTGGATGAAAACGAGAACCAACATGAAAAAAAAAAAATGGAGCGCGCACAAAGGAAACAAATAGAAGTCGGAAAAACATGGCGGTGACGACGGCCACACAACATAAAATGGAGACTGCTGAGGTGAAAAGCAATACGGCACTTTCGTTCCAGGCACCATACATACACAAACCGCGAATACACAATCCCTGCTTCCCCCTACACGCCACCAGATTCAAAAGCTCCACCCTGAGCATTCATCACCGCGGAAAAAAATCAGGGGACAATAGAATTAGTCCTAGCCTCATGACCCGGCTACACAGGGACACCACTCCCCACAAGTCACAGCCCCCCCCTCGCCAGGCCAGCCGCACCACCCCTCCGAACCAGCGCGCTGCCAGCGGCGCACCACCACTCCACCCAACAGCGGCGTTCACAAAAATGATAACAGACCTCCAGTATCTACAGAGCAAAAAAAATAAAAAAGATGTTGGACAACCACACTTCCTCACTGTCCCGGCCAATAGGAAAGCATTTCATGAGCCGATGCAAAAACCCACACGGCCCACAAGCAAACTGAACCCCGTGGAGACACCAGGACTACTAAAGAGGCAGATCAACACGGAAAGAGAAAGAAGAAACGACACATAGTTTGGGATGGTACTATACTATACGGGGTCCAAAAGACACGAGAAAGAATTGAGAAAAAGGGGCTAAGAGACATAGAAAAACAACGGGCGTGACGACAGTACCAAATTCCTACGAGAAAAATCGAACAGGGGGGTTAACAGAACATGGTAGGGGCTGTGGGGACGATGTCGGGGGTTGTGGGGTGGGTGAGTTTAGGTGGTGCATTAAGCACAGGACGCGTGGGGTTGAAGGAGAAGGGACGAAACTTTGGACAACATGAAAACGGAAGGACACACATGTGTCAAAATTTTTTGTGACAAACCATGGGGAACGCCGACACATATAGGTGGGGAGGGCGGGGGACGACAAGAAATCAAAAAACCCCGGGTTGCGAGATAAAATCGTTGGTTGATGTTTATAGGTAAAATAATACAGAAACACTGAAAAAAATTGTAATGTAGCAACAATATAAAAGAGGATAAACTACAAGAATCCGGGGTATCAGTGAAGCATCAAATAAATCAAGATGGATACACACATTCGGTGGGTGCCGCATTGTAAGGCAGGGAACTAGATACAAGGGCGGGGACTTACGTGCGGGCACACAATTGCGTCGTAAAACACCAGAGGGACCGAGCAGTGGCACACTGAGGGACATGCTTGAAAGTTAGGCGATGCGAGCCGAGACATCAGGCAGATAAGTGTTCTGGACACAACACAGACGTGGCACACACACGATCAGCCCCGGAGAAGTCAACAGGAGGAAGGTGCAACAGGGCCGACGCGGGACACAACATTGTTATAAATCCGTACATATTTCAGTGGGCGCGTCGAGCGGGTTACTGGTGAGGGTAGTATACAAACGGAGGCCACGAGAGAAGCGTGTAATGAGAGTGATTTTCTATACACCAGCACGTAAGAACAAAGCTGGCACTTAGTGGGTGATCAGCCGTGGGGTGATGTGGGGGAACGCAAACAAATGGGTAAGCGCTGGCGTGCGGACCGAAGTGTGTGACATGAAACATGGGGGTGTGGGAGAGGGTATAACAGTTGAGGGAGATGGTGTTAGTAGAATGTGGAGTTGTGTGAAATAGAACAAGGTCGGGGTTGTGGGATGTAAAGGCCAGCACATATGTTGCATAGCGAGAAGATGCAGCCTAAATGAGCCACAGGTTGCGAATCAAATAGAATCGCGACCTAACACCAATAGGAAGGTGGTTATAGGCCCAGCTTTCCGAGACCGCGTGTCGCCCAGACGAATAACACCAACCTGCAGCTCTGTGCAACGAGAAGCCTAACAGGTGCAGGCTGGCCTGTTAAAGGGTCATCGCAGAAAAAAATGCAAGCAAAAAAAAGTTAGACGGTCTGGTCAAATGTCAACCTGGGTCGTCTAACCGTTGACCATGGGGCGCTCGGACGGTAACATAAAAAAATTACATGTCACTCCCCGGGGGGGGGCCCCTCTGACACGGTTGGTATATAGCGGGGAAACCTTACGGAATCCCCCAACCACCCAAAACCCCGACCGGAGAGGGGGCGCAGCAAAACAAAGGACCCGATCGCCACAAGGGTCCAGCTATAATCGCAAAAAAAAGGACTGCTGCAAATGTCATTAGGAAGAATTAGAGTATCATACGGTAAGTTGCCGCACAAGATTCAGAGCGCAACACACATAAGTAGACCCACGGGGGGAGACTGTGGTTCAGGTGTGAATTGGCCACTCCTCACAGTACAAAGTGCTATCGGGGGGACAGTGTGCTATCTTGAAGGATTCCCCGAGGTGTCTCGTTTCCCTGTAACACATAATCTCGAGAGTCTCCCAAAGACTTGGGCACTTAAAGTTGGACTAAGACGCCTCGGAGTTGTCACTACTCACATGGGCCCATTGCAACAATGTCACACACCATGTGGGTTCCTAATCGTTGTAAAGGCCCTCGGCAGTTATCTGCGAGCGCTTATCGAACTGAAACTGGCGGGATGAGAGTGGTCGGTCGCTGACCGCTGACCTGACGTGGTGATAACCTTTTGGAAGTGTGGTTGAGAAGGCACGGAGACAGCTGAGTGCTGTAGGATGGTGTTGCACTTTTACTGGCCGTGGGATGGTGGATGGGTAGGTGGGTTTTGGACGTGTGGAATCCCTACCTGAGTGGAGCGGGGAAAACAGAAAGGAACAGTGAATAGTTTTCAGGGAACCATAGGGAAGATAAAGGATATGGAACAGTGAATAGCTTTAAGGAGTATAATGAAATAAAGGGCATTTGGAATAGTGATTAGCTTCAGGACCGTAGGGAAATAAAGGGTATGGAACAGTGAATAGCTTCAAGGAGTATAGAGAAATAAAGGGCAGTGGACTAGTGATTAGCTTCAGGACTGTAGGGAAATTAAGGGTATGGACCAGTGATAACTTCAGGGTCAGCAGAGAAATAAAGGGTATGAAATAGTGAATAGCTTCAGGGACTGTAGAGGAAATAAGTGGATTGAAACAATGAACAGGGACGTGATAAAGGGTTTATGAACCTCAGTAATCATCTTTGGGATTTTGGTATAAAGGACGAATGTCTTTGGAACTAGTACTGTAAGTTAGTTTGAGGTGCCATGCTTCAGATGTATATGTTTTCCTTCCTTCTCTGTGATGATGGGATCTGCAGCCAATAAACTCATCGGCTGAAGTAGAACAACTCGTTGGGTGCCTAGACAGCAAAAAAGGTTTGTTCGTTCATCCGTCGAGTTGACAAGATATACTTCAGCCGTCTTGGGCTTGAGGAAGGGTGAGACGATTTATGGAATGTGCGAGTGGTTGATCAAGCCGAAAGCGTGCACGGAATGTGTGGTGACAGCTTGGTCAGGCAATGTGTGAGAGCTTTCTCTTTCTTCCTCGCACGGCCTTTAATAGCCACTCGGAAACCAGTCGACTTGTGCCTCACTTACCCGTGAGAGATGAGATCATCCTGCCAAGTAGTGGTCGTACTTCAGGGAGGGCAACCAGTGTGGAGGTCGGGACCAGGAATTTCTACATCCAGAAAAGGTGTTCATAATAGCCTGGTGTATGTGACGCAGGCAGGAAGGGACTTGACCAGAAGAACTGCTGATCTGTGTGATGGACAGAGGTATAAGAGGGCAGGGCGACGGACCTGTTGGGGTCCAGCCAGGAGACTTCTCAGCCAGAGCCGATGTTTGTGAGCGAGAGAAGACCTATTTGGAAGCCAGGCAAGAGACCTTTTTAACCTCACAACTTGTTTGTGGGCAACGGAAGGTCTGTATGGAGGCCGGACAAGAGACCTTTCAATTAGACAAACTGCGGGCAAGAGAAGATGTTTGAAGGACAGAGAGGAGACCTTCGGCCAGCAAGATCTTTTGCAGCAAACTGCTATACATACAGTGGGCCAGCCATGTATGATAAGATCAGTATTTTGTCGCGGTCTTACCTGGTGGCCAGTGCCTTTATCAGCAGTCTGAATAGGTCAACAACTGTCAATCACCGCAGTCGCTGAGGAATGTATTGGTGTTGTGTTCCACGCGACGAAAAAACAGCCTTGGATGTGGGCTAGGTTGTAAAAATTTGTACTGTGAACTGGTTTCACTGATTCCGTATGACCAGACATCAATAGATTGGGTATGAGCCGATTTAGTTTCATAGGATTTCTACTGATTCAGTAGCCTTGATTATGACTAGATCTCTGGTTGATTTTGGTCTCGTTTCATTTGATGAGATATTATTTCATATCATTTCAAATTATTTCATTTGATTTGATCTTGTGCTGCATGAACGTGCAGAATGGCTGACAAACAATCAGCTCCGCTCCAAGGCTGGTGGCTCATTGAGAACGCAAGAACACAATGGCTGGTCGCTACGACCGAAAGATAGTGTTCACGTGCGTTGGGGAGTGCTGTGTTGCTGACCTCAAAGTCGAAGCAAAGAACGACAGGATGTCCTCAAAGTGATAACGCAGCCTACTTGTGCAAGACGGAGAGCTAGCAGACAACCTTGAGTTGAAATCCCTTTAGATGATTTCCTTGATTTGAAATGGTGGCCTCATTTCGACCAATTTTCCGTCCAAACTCTGATTTAAAAACTAGAGTGTATTAAGTCTGCGAGCGGGTTCTCAATGCATTCTTTATACCATTCCTCTCTCTCTCTCTCTCTCTCTCTTCTCTCTCTCTCTCTCTCTCTCTCTCTCTCTCTCTCTGTGCCCTATGGCTAGTCTTACAGAAAGTTAAAACATCGACGAAAATGCTTCGAATGCTTCAGGGTATATACGATTCTGTTCTATGTTGTGTAAGGTGGGGAAGTGAGATATCGGACTTTTTTGAGTGTCCAGCCGGGGTGAAACAAGGCTGCTTGTTGTCGCCCCTGATTTTCAGTCTATTAATCACAGAGGTAGCTGACAATGTAACTAAAAAAGGGAAGGCATGGTTTCCAGTTGTTGCCTGGCTTGCAAGAGATCTTTCTGCTTCTGTTTGCAGACGATATTTGTTTAATCTCTTCCACACCTGTTGGATTACAAAACCAGATAGACAACCTCGCCGAGGCATCAAAATCTCTTGTTTTGACCGTTAATTTGACTAAAACAAAAATTATGGTTTTTCAGAAAAGGTGGGCATTTGTCAAAAGTAGAAAAGTGGTTTTATGACGGAAAAGAGATAGAAGTTGTAAATCGTTACAAATATTTGGGTTTTACGATAACTACAAAACTGTCATTTGACATTGCATTAGAGGAGTTTGCGGGTAGAGCTAAAGGCAGGGTGGTAGAGATCATGAAGACAATGTGGAGTCTTGGAAATATGGAACAGTCAGTTTTCTTTAAATTATTTGATGCCCAGGTTAAACCTATGATGTTGTATGCAGCTGAAATGTGGGGTTTAAACACGTTTTCAAATCGTGGAAGCCCCCCATTTATTTGCCTGTAAGCGCTTTCTTAGAATAAGTCCTAAAACTCCAAATTTGATGGTTTTATGGTGAAATTGGCCGGTACCCTCTATTTGTTGATTGTTTGATAAAGGTGATCAGGTATTGGTTTAAGTTACAAAAGCTAGATCTGGCAAGACTGCCAAAACAAGCGTATGAAAATGTATAAGAATAGATGTATGCGGAGTGGACAAAACCAGATCGACCAACAAATTGGGCCAGCAAAGTCAAGTGTTGCTTAGATACTTATGGATTTTCCGAAGTCTGGGTGAATGGCGGAGTTGGAAACGAAAGGTTTTTATACAAGTATTTAAGCAACGCATTATTGACTGCTACAAACAAGAGTGGTCAAGTAAACTGCACGAGAGTGAAAGATATTCCACTTATCGTTCCTTTAAATCATTGTTGCAACCAGAAAAAATACCTCTCAGACATTTCAATAATTAAATTTCGTACAGTTTTTGTCAAATTCAGATTGGGTATATGTGATATTAGCACTCATAAAAGGTATACAGAAAAATCAAACTCTTGCCCCATTTTGTAAGGTTACAGAAGACGAACATCATTTTTTTGTTTGTATGTCCAGTATATCAGGAAATTAGAGAAAAGTATCTGACGAGAGTTTTTGGAAATTTAGACGGAAATACACATTTGTCACTATATCTGCAGAGCGAAAGCAGGTTTATTACACACGTTCTGTTGCAATGTTTATTTATTATGCTTTAAAAAAGAGAGAGAAGAGAAAAATGCGAAATCCATTTCAACTGTGTAAATTTTTTTTCTGTATTAAAAGGGTAAAATGAGGAAACTGCATAGAAAATACCTGAAAGCAATTCCCAGTTGGTTTATCCTATGCAGTTAGGAAATGATACATTTTTGTTTTGTAGATTCTTTTTAGTTTGGTCTGTGTGAGTTTTCTCATTTTGTGTCTTTACATGATACATGTACCTCCTTTGCATACAGGCCGGTGGCCTTGCAGTAAACTTGTTCAGAGTTCAGAGTTCAGAGTTCTCTCTCTCTGTGTGCGAGCGTACGTGCGCGCTCGCGCACGTGTGTGTGTGTGTGTGTGTGTGTGTGTGTCTTTATGCTGCTACACGGTACGCTGTGTGGCCACTGGACAACACTCGTCGCAGTGGTTAAAAAGATGAACTACGGTTGTGTTTAGATGCCAATCAAAAATACGTTCAGATAATTCCATGAATGACATAGATCGACACACGTACACGTGTGCATGCGCGCGCGCGCGCGCACACACACACACACACGCACACACACACACACACACACACACACACACACACACACACACACACCACACAATACAGACAGAGAGAGAGACGGAGACAGAGACAGAGAGAGAAGAGGATGATGTTGAAACAACCCAGTCTCTGATTTAGCTCCTGTCTGTCTCAAGTCCATGTCAATTTTGAGAAAATCACGTTAACGTTAGTTAATCACATGAGGTCACAATTTATGAAGCATGGACCAAACATTTTGGTATGTATTGAAAAAAAGAGATCCTTACTGACCTCTAGCCCCCAAACACAACTCATCTCTTGGAATTCATCAATGCTAACACCCATGAAGTCTGTATCATCCGCAACACGCAGACAGGAGATGACTCTGTCCCAGGCCTACGTGGAGGATTTGAACTAGTTGAGAATTTTCCGCAAAGTATTATCAAGAAAGAGCTTAAAGAGAGCAGGCGCGAGAGAAACCACCCTCGGTGGATACCGAGTGAGGTGGAGGAAAAGTTAGCAGATTCGTTGTCCATGAGGACAGCGCTGTGGGCAGGGTTTCAAAGGGCCTCAAAGATCTTAGGAAGATCGTATTTGAAAGCTTACGTGGCTGTAATTTTGTCAGACTTTCCATAGACCTCCGAGACATCTCGTATCGAAGGCGATCTTGAAATCGATAAAATCGTTGAGCAAGCCTCCTTTTGTGCTGGAAATGTTTCTCAATAACTATCTTGAAGTTGAAAATCTACCCAACCGCGCTTCAGCATGGGCTAAATCTCGCCTTTTCGTCTGTCTGTTTTCCTCCTAAATGTCTGCTAAAGATGGCTGCTAACATATTATTGGAAGGGGGAAGAAGGGGAAATAATAAAACTTATTATTCTGTCGTTTTGGCTTTCGCAGAGGTTGCCTTTCTTGGAAAGTGGCACATTAAGAACATTGTCTCCAGTCCGCTAATCATATCATGGTTTTCTACACATTTTTTCGGCGGAGGAGCACTTTTAACAGATTTCTCCCCCTTGCTTGAGCAGTTCGATTAGAATGTTATCCGCATCAGGTGACTTTCCTCCTTTCAGATTGTACATTGCTCCTCCCACATGTCACATTTCTGTTTCGTCTTCTTTGGATCTTTCTAAAGCCACTTGATATCACGTTTCATGTAAACTTCATAAAATCCATGGCAATACTCTGTCCATCTCTTCAAGACGGCAGAATTTTTTTTTAATCAGAATATTTGTATCCTTTGGTCTCCCCTACTGTCGTCCTGGTCTGTAAATTTTTTTTTCTTTCAGAGTATTGTAGGCTTTGCATGCTGTTTCCCATCTCCATTATCAGCTCACCGATTTTACACTACTCGCCGATTCAGGTTTCCCGTGGCTTTTTTTTTCTTTCTTTTTACGGGTCACTTGTTTCATGTGGCAGATCACACGTCCTGAGGCTGGGTCGTCCTGATTCATTTTTAAGGGTTTTCATTTTATCCCAAAGATCGTGGATGTCTTTGGTGAGCAAGGTCTGACTTCTCTCCCTCTGTTCTACGAGAAGGTCTTCAACGTTAAATACGCTATGGGGCCCAGTGGAAGACTGGAACCAAACCGTCGAGTTTCGTCAGGCTAATTTCTCCAGAATTGTTGCTTTAATTTCCTGAACAACACTCAAGGTTTCTGTCTCTGTCTGACAACGCAATGTTTTATGAAAGAGGGTTAGAGTACAATCCTGTCACGTTGTCGCTGTCGGGAATGGCCCGCCATGGGACTATCTTAACGATCGTTGTCCTCACTGATCCGCATATACAAGTCTCAAATTCTATGGTCGTACTTGTCCTGCTCTAGTGGTCACTTCAGTTTTAACTTCATCTTTGCGTCCACACGCCTCCGGTGAGTTTGTGTCACAGACTTCCGGATCGGCCGATTCATAGGGACTGCCGAAGGGGGGGGGGTGGCGGTGGGGGTGGGGGGAGGGGGCTCCCCAACGCTCACAAAGCGACTGAGTAATCGTGGTTGCCATACATACGTCATTAGGCGGTGTTCATTGTGTGAATTTTCAGGATAGGCATCACTGAAATACATCATCGAATGAAAAAAATGATAAAGATGCTTGTATCTCTCGGGCTTGGTTGGTCTGGGATATACAAATATATATAATATATATATATATATATATATATATATATATATATATATATATATATATCAAGAATACAACTAAAACGCCTAATAAAATTCTTAAAGTGCTCAACCCCTTGGGGAGCAACATCTGTTAAAAATAGTATGGTAAAAGGAAGTTTTAAAATTCCCGATTTTAAAACTTCCTTTTACCATACTATTTTTTATATATATATATATATATATAATGTGTGTGTGTGTGTGTGTGCGTGTGTGTGTGTGTGTGTGTGTGTGTGTGTGTGTGTGTGTGTTACGGAAAGTTAGTGACAGAAAGTAAAAAAAATTCTCAGGTCATAAAGCAACCGACGAGGCAGGTACGAAAGGTGAGCAGTGAAAAAAATATAGACCATGATGTATTTTTGATTACGTGTGAGTCGAAAGGGATTTTTAAAACTCTTTCCTGGCATCAGCCACGCCCAACAAAATGAAAGAGAAAAAAAACCCTCTACTCGTCTAGGAAGGCAGACGATCCCAAATACGTGGATCCAATCAAACAAGGTACTTTTGTTGTCACGTTTGCCTACTTTTTTTTAACCACATCTTGAGGGGCTGTAGGCCCTTGGAGATACGTGTATCAATGTTCCTGGCGCACACTGCCCTTAGCGAGCACATGATAAACATCTGATGGTTAAAGAGATAGCTTCAAAGCGAGATGACTGAAGGCTGAGATTGCAGCAAAATTTAAGAAGGAAAGCTACTGGTTCCGCTGGACAAACTGGACAAAACACATTATAGGACAAAACACTGTAATGTCCTGTCATTTGACAAACAGATTATAGGACAAAACACTGTAATGTCCTGTCATTTGACAAACACATTATAGGACAAAACACTGTAATGTCCTGTAATTTGTTTGTCTAGCTTGTCCAGCGCAACCAGTAGCTTTTGCTTTTAACATTTAGTTAAAGAGCAGTCTGTGCTTACGACCTCAAATGTTCAGGCCAATAAATTTGTGCATACATATGAAAACTACGGACTGCAGATTTCTCGCGAAGAGCAGCACACATTGCATAAAGAAAAAAGGCGTAGTGAAAAACCATGAAACGCAATGTGTTTCTCGATACAAAATGACTAAATGTAATGTAATAGAGTACGGTACAGTACAATACAATGCAATGCAATAGAATACAATGCAATACAACACAAACAATGCAACACAACACAAACACCAACACAACACAAAATACGAATGCAACACAACGCAACCCAGCACAACCCAAAACAAAACAACGCATCACAACACAACACAACACCACGCAATGCGATGTATCTTAACACAGAACAATAAATACAATACAACGCAATAGCATACAATACTGTACGACACAACGGAAAGGCAACAGAAAGCTACAAAAATACCATGCAGCCTAGCACAATACAGGATAACACACACAACAGAGACACCCACGTCCTATTCGCGCAGCGACACTTCCCAGGATCTGATGTGGAGACCGAGTCACAAACTAAATCCCCGCACCAAAGTTTCTCCAAGACACTGGGTTTCCCTACGTGGCATCACACCTTTATTACCTACCTGCACAGGTCCTTAATCTCATCTTGACAACCCTCTTCCCTCCCCCCCCCCCCCCCCCCCCCCCGCGCCCCCGTTTGTTCCTCATGTCCCATACGTCTTCGTTTTGATTTACATTGTCCTGCTATCTTGTCATTTTTTAAGTTCAGTTTTAGAATTGCAAACTCATCGACAGCTAACAGCTGCTCCGGATTGATCTAATTCACGTACTCACTATCTACAGGGCTTATCTGTTTGTACGTGGAGTTTGTGGTACTCAGTTTTCGCCCCCCCCCCCCCCCCCCCCCCCATAGCTTTATAGAAATGTTCCACATATATACATATATACATATGTGTGTGTGTATATATATATATATATAAACAATTAAGTAGTGGTGGGAAATAAGTGAAGGTTAACAAGTCTTCCATCATTATACTAATGACTTGGCAAAGATTTGAAATTCAAAAAAAATAAAATGAAGAAAATATATATTATAAAAACTGAAAACCCTTCACTAGCTGCGTAAGGAAACCATCGCAATCCCTCTTGAAGGCAGATCTACATATATCGCCTGCTCCTAGGCCTTTCGTCCGCTGGATCGGAACTCATCAGGGAGTCACGGCCGATTGTGGTTTGTGCTCTTGGCGTCAAATAGAGACACTCCACAGTCCGTAGTCCTGTGGTGTTCTCGCCACCAGGGGTTCAAAAAAGAATCCAACAGCACCCCCAAAGCAGCCAGCGAAAGGTAGTAGAATAAAATAAAACGAAAGTGTGGAGAGGAATAAAATGCTGAAAAAAACTAAAAACATTATGGAAACAGTACGAAAAGTAGGGGACAATCTTTGAGCCTATGCTTGAGGATCTATTTAAGGATGCAACGGAGATAAAAAAAAAAAAAAAAAAAAAAAAACAGAACAGTCTGAGTGGTGAGCTCTGCTGTTCAAGAACCCAAGCATTGTCAGCGGTTAAGAATTGTGTAGAACAACCTTTACTTGGATCTCCTAAGAGATGCAATCGCCCACTGATTGACCAAACAATATAATGCTGAACAATTAAGTAGTGGGGGAAAACAAGCGTAGGTTAACGATTCTTCCATCATTATAGTAATGACTTGGCAAAGATTTTTGAAATTAGAAAAAAAGAAAAGAAAAGAAAAAAAAATATATATATATATATATGGTTGCCTTAAACTTCAGTACTTATATATATATATATATATATATATATATATATATATATATACACACACACACACACACACACACACACACACACACACACACACACACACACACACACACACTTCGCCAAGCATACAAAAGTACTGAAGTTTAAGGCAACCATTAAGTGGATGAAACTCGACTGTGTGGTCCCAGTCTCCCCAGTTGAGCCCGTGGCAAACTCAACTGTAGGTAGGAGCTGGTCGGGGGCAGAAAAATCCTACATAACCCTGATGGGAAACGAACCAACGACCTCCCAGGCGGGAATTCGTGACGCTAACCACTTCGCCACACTGGTGGCTTGTTCCGAGGTCCTGTCTATAGCTGGCCTCCCCAGCGGGTACACTTTGCGTGGGCAGTGCAGACTCCGCGGTAGGAGCACGTTCAACGTATGTAGGATGGTAGCGTTCCAAAATACTTCGTACGTTGCGCGCTAATACTCGGGAGGAGATCCACTGCCTACCGTTTGCTAAGATACAAAGATGTGCCAGAGAGAGACAACACAGCTCTTGGCATTGACTGAGCCTTGGTAGAGAGTTACAGCCAACCGTCTGAGATGAAGGGGCACTATAAAGGTAAGAATTTGGGGTTTACAGCCAAAGGCGAAGTAGTAACAACGGCAGTTTGAACAGATGAAAATCGCCCTGGCTCTGTGAAACAAAAAAAACGTCAGTAAAATAGTTCAATGCCACTTGTCAGCAAAAGTAACAGAATGATGCATGGCTTGTGGACTCTTTGTGTTTCTACGCCAGGGTACTAGGATTTTGGAGTGAAAAGACTCGCAGACAACAGGAAAATGAGGGCCTTGCGCGATGGTGGTTGCATAGAAAAAAAAACGATTCAGGTATGGTGTAAGTCAATGGCTGGACGGTGCAATAAATATGTTTTAGTGCTGGTTGATCTTTCGACAAAATCCAGGCGCAGCTTTGAGTGTAACAGAGAATATACAGCGTTTTGGGCGTAAACTGTAACCGTGGACTCGGACCTAGACCAGTACCTCAAGCCAAGGGAGAGTACTTGTTGACAGGAGGAGACAAATACGCAGGCAGAAAAGAGCTCCGCCATTCCAACAGGTCAGACAATTCTGCAGGTTCGAACCGTACAGTAGGGACTGCCGCTCTGGTATCAGTCTGGCATAAGACATAAGAACCCGCTGCTTGATAAAGGCATGAAGACCAGCCAGGGCATATAAGAGTGCGTCATCTAGAGTCAGCCTTGACTGAAGGAGGCCTTGACTCTCTCTCTCTCTCTCTCTCTCTCTCTCTCTCTCTCTCTCTCTCTCTCTCTCTCTCTCCTCTCTCTCTCTCTCTCCTCTCTGTCTCTCTCTGTGTGTGTGTGTGTGTGTGTGTGTGTGTGTGTGTGTGTGTGTGTGTGTGTGTGTGTGCATGGGCACGTGAGTACGTAAGTTGTTCATGTGTGTGTGTGTGTGTGTGTGTGTGTGTGTGTGTGTGTGTGTGTGTGTGTGTGTGTTCGTTCATAAGTTCGTTTGTTCGTCTATTTAACATTTCTAAACATAATATGAACTAAGATCATACCGGGGAATAATGCTTTCGTAAGTATGTACGTGCGTGCCCGCATGCCTCTGAGTGTGTGTGTGTGTGTGTGTGTGTGTGTGTGTGTGTGTGTGTGTGTGCGTGCGCGCGCGCGTGTGTGTGTGTGTGTGTGTGTGTGTGTGTGGTGTGTTCTGATGTGTTTACGCATATATTCGTGTGTGTGTGTGTGTGTGTGTGTATACCTACGCGTATTCGTGAATTTCCTCAACAATCCATCTTACACGCACACACACGCACACGCGCATACACACACACACACACACACACACACACACACACACACACACACACACGCACGCACGCACGCGCGCGCGCGCGCGCACGCACACACACGCACACACACGCACACACACACACACACACACACACACACTCATTAGTACAGAAATAAACCCATTCGCGCTGTGCATGATACGCCAAAACATTACACTTTGCATTCGAATGACCAGCGGTAAACAGAACACACAGATTCGCACGGTGAACAAGTGTCGATGGAAA
>JADBJO010010387.1:47500-50000 GCA_016801955.1 Conus betulinus
GGTATGGATGACACGTTACACATAGCATGCGCCTTCCCCGAAGATGGAGCATGGCTGCCTTAATGGCGGAATAAAAAAAAAAAAAAACGGTCATACACACAAATCTCCACTGCTTGTCTATACAGGCAGTGTCCGCAGGTGTATCAGCCTGCGTACGCAGAAAGAAAGAAAAACGATATCGGGAAACTGACGTTTACTTCTCCTAGAAGTGTCCCGATCAACAGGAAAAAGCTGCTACTCGGACCAACCTTTGCTCAGACTATGACGTGCTGCCGATGCACAAAAGGAAAACCGTATCGTGCAACTTGGGCCTACTGCAGTCGCAGTAGCAGCTGCAGCTGCAGATGAAATGACAGACAGCAGAGCAGGTTACTATGCCCCTTATGAAAATAATGTTGAAAGAGACTAAATGAATGGACAATTTATGTGAGTGTTTGGGCGTGCTTTTCTCACGGCCATAGAGATGCACACATGGACTTTTTTTTTGTACTTATTAGTACTGGTGGATCCGTTGTCGATAAAAGTAGATTTACAGTAGACTTAAAGGGGAAAGGAAGAGTGAAATGCAAGATAGATTAGACTTTACGGCACACTGTGATGATACGACTTGACGAGACAAAGGGAACCTATTTCAAGGAAGTACATTCCCAGGGACTAGAACTTGAGGGAACAGATTTCCAGGGAATGGATCTGAATGGGAACAGGCTTCGAGGGCATAGACCTTTTGGGAATGGACACTTTGGGAATAGCCATCTAGGAAATGAATTCACAGGGAAGAGATCGTCAGGGAACAGACTCCCAAGAGAATATAGTTCAAAGGGATGGACATCGAGGGAGTAGACTTCAAGGAAACAGACTTTACAAGCCAGACCCTCTGAATCCACGAGAGAACCAGAACACCAGGAGCAAACCCCTAATGATAGTACCACCACTTGACAACACCCCTCAGTGTGCTCACATTTTGCGACAATGAACGTGGGTTTGATTTTTCTAGTTTGTCTAACGCCCCTTCTCTCTCTCTCTCTCTCTCTCTCTCTCTCTCTCTCTCTCTCTCTCTCTCTCTTCTCTCTCTCTCTCACACACACACACACACAGACATAGAGAGAGAGAGAGAGAGAGAGAGAGATTGAATGTCTTTTCTAACAGCAAACTTAACTTGGGACCCAGAATAACTTAAAATGGCGATTCTGGGGGTCGAAGGTTTAAATCTCCGGTCTGCCGTTTCGGTACAAGTGCATTTTTCTTTCGGATATTACGTTGGTTTTGACTGTGTTTCCCAAAACGTCCCTCAAATGAAATCGGAAATGAAATGAGGCAGGGAACAGCAAACAATATGTAAACAATAAACAAGTGGGGTAGACTTTGCTCCATAACTACTTGAATAAAAGTTATTCTGTGTTAGGTTTCCTTATGGGAGCAAAGACTACCCCCACTTTTTTACTATCCCTCAAATGAGACTATAAATCGAGGTTCCGTATGGAACGCACGCATAACTTCTTCACACGTAAAATCCCATCAGAAACGTTTGGAAGAGAAGGCCACTTTGGCCGTTGGTATGGATAATACGTTACACATAGTATGTACCCTGCTTGAAAAATCGAAAGTATGATGGAGAAAATTGAAAGGCTGCTATTGATTGAAATGACGAGGGAAAAGATTAAATGAAGTGCCAGCAGGCAACTCTTCAATAGGCTCTACCCAGGTAGGCAGCCCATTGTGTACACGAGAGAGCGTGGATTGTAAAGCGCTCAGAGCTTGGTCTCTAGCCGAAGTTAGGCGGTATGTAAGTATTCGCAATTATAATAATGATAGTAATAACAATAATGATAATGATACAACAACAACAACAACAACAACAACTACTACTACTACTACTACTAACAATACTAATAATGTTAACAATGATAAAGGACTGACCTGCAAAGTCAACTTCGGTGCGAAAACGTGTCACCCACCTGTATAGTTCGCACGATTCGTCACTAAGGTGAGAAACCGGGCTACCGTGAAAAATCGAATCGGGCGTGCCAACAAGTCCGACACCTTGGTGACAAATCGTAGTGGGTAATAAATGGTGTTGTAAAAGACCTTCTTCACTACCACTCTCTCACCACTCGTCTTTGAACAGCTCTTCACTGTTCGTTCTTCTTGTAGGAGATACAAGTGCATTCAATTAGAAAGTACCTTTAGTGTTCTGTCCAAGCCAGGTGAACACACGCATTCGCATGTTTCTGCAAACACCCGCTTTAACATTTCTTTTTACAGACAGAAGCCTCGTTTCAAAGGGAAGTAATTGTTGGCATTTTGACTAAGGGGCCGCTAAGGGACAAGTTTCGACGCCGCTATCGTTTGATGGGTGTGCACGTGTGTTTTTCTTTCAAGCTGTTGTGAACAGCGGGCACGTGCGCACGTGTGCACCAGACAGATAAACGCACAAACAGATTTTCTCTCTCTCTCTCTCTCTCTCTCTCTCTCTCTCTCTCTCACACACACACACACACAC
>JADBJO010010387.1:55000-73312 GCA_016801955.1 Conus betulinus
GGAGGAAGGGAGGGGAGGGGTGTGTGTGGATAGAAAGGCAACTGAAGGAGATAAAGAGATAGAGAAACAGCGAGATAGAAAAAGATGAAGAAGTGTGTGTGTGTGTGTGTGTGTGTGTGTGTGTGTGTGTGTGTGTGTGTGTGTGTGTGTGCCCGGCGTTGACAGGACTCCGTTAGGTAGCTTGACAGCAGTGAAGCGAATACAAAGTCTCTCTCTCTCTCTCTCTCTCTCTCTCTCTCTCTCTCTGGCAGTGTTTGTCCGTCTGTCTGTCTCTGTATCTATCTCAGTTTGTCTCTGTCTCTCCCTGTCTGTGTGTGTGCGCTTGTGCGCGTATGTGTGTGTGTGTGTGTGTGTGTGTGTGTGCGCGCGCGCCGCGCGCGCGCAGTGTGTGCCCGCGCGTGTTGTGTGTGTGTGTGTGTGTTTGTAGATGCCCGCGGGTGAGTCAGAATGAGCAGACAGAGAAAGACCATCCTTGAAAACCTCCCCCTCCCCCCCCCTCCCCCCCCCCCCCCCCCCCCCCCCCTCCCCATAATCCACCGAAATCATATCCGTTCTACCTTGACTACATCTGGTCCAAGTTCAATAGAAGGAGCTCGCACGCGCACACACACACACACACACACGCACGCACGCACGCACGCACGCACGCACGCACGCACGCACACACACACACACACACACACACACACACACACACACACACACACACACATAGAGTGAGGGATGGAAGGAGGAAGGGATTGATGGATGGTTTATTTGAGTAAGGCCATGACCCCTTTTGAAGGGGTACATGAACAAAAATCACAGGCTCTGAAAGGGTTCACAATAAGATTATGGGAATAGGCAAAAAAAACAAAACAAAAACAAAAACAAACAAACAACAAACAAAACCACCCACCCCCCCAAAAAAAAAACAAAAAAAACAAATAAACAAAAACGAAAAATGAAAACAACAGAGTTATGAGCAATATGCAGATCAAACTTTGAATGTTTTATACAAACAAATTGCAAACTGTTTGACGAGAGTTTCACGGTTAGAGGATATAAGCAACGCAAGTCTGAATAACGAAAACTACCATCAGTACTTCTTAGGAATCAACTGATTTCTAAGATCATTCAAAGCAGGACAGCAAAGTACGAAATTGACTTCATCTTCCCGTGCACTTTAACCTTAATGGACTAATAAGATCACGTTCAGTATGCTGTTTGTAGGGAACACGTCGAACAGCTATAACCCAGACTCCAAATGGAAATCTTGCCATAATGTATTTTTAGTGTCTTGTCTGTTTTCATGTTGGCACACGATGGAGCGAATCAAACTGCCAATACAAATCAAATCTGCACTCACAGTACATGAGTGTTTCACACTTGCCACATGCAGTGTATCAATCTCGTGCGAAGCCTGCGTAGAAAACTAGTGGTATCACCCAAACTCTGACTGAATCATACGTACCACCAGCCCAAGTTCATGCACTTTCACTTTCACCTTTATTACCCAGTTTACCTTGCCTCTTTCATCTAGTTAATACAACATATGATAAGCTTTTGTTTTTGGTAGAGTCGACTCTTGCATTCGTGTAAGTTTAAACCAGTAAATACTAATCTAATGATTGATTAAACTAACTGGAAATCTGTTTGTCTTGCCATATATTAAATCTTTCGGCGTTTGTAATGATACAAAGGCAAACAGATGGAGCGTTTCACAGTATAATGCCGCATTATCAAGCCCCTACACTTCAACACCTTATTGTACCATCGCCCTGCACTTGCGAATCAGTGTACAAAAAAGCTGAAGAGACTGATTTCCCAATCAAAATGAATGCTGAATTAAACATACTACAGCACGCTTTGCTCCGCAAGCAATATCTCCAAATGCAAGATTAAAGCTTAGTCGTGTTGAGAAATAAATCCCTAGATGCATTGATAACGGGCATACTTTTATTATAAATCCGGTGCTCCCTAACTCCTAGATAACCACATTTTTCTAAAGACAATGACATTGCTTTTTTGCTATGTTCACTTTTAATTGAACAACACTTTAAAGACTATTCAGCTGAGTTTGGAGGCCAGCAACTGTTTCTGATAGCAGGGCAACATCGTTTGCCAATAACAAGATAAATATATGTAAAATGTGCAGTAAATTGTGCACCATGTCTCACATTAGAAACAACTTCAGACAGTAATTCATTAATGAACAGAGTAAAAAGGATGGCGCTACACACATCGCCTTGGTTTACGCCACTAGTAATTTGAATAAAATCTTACGTGTTTCCCTCACATCGAACTTTAGCCTTCACGCTGTTGTACACACTCATTGCGCACTTAAATAGCATCCCACGTACACCGTTTTTCAATAGAACAGGACATGAAAAAACTCCTATTATGGAATCAAAGTCGTGTTCAAAACCAACGCAAGCAACATACAGTTTACGATTAAAAAAAAAACAAACTCTTTTTGAGTAAATCCCATCAAAGTGAACATATGATCAACTATAGAGTTATTGTGTTTGAAACCAGCTTGAAATTATCGCGTCAGTTTGTTCTCTGATGCCTATACCTGTGTTATATAATGAATCACCGTACTGTGTGTTTTATCGCTGTGTGTGTGTGTGTGTGTGTGTGTGTGTGTGTGTGTGTGTGTGTGTGTGTGAGAGAGAGAGAGAGAGAGAGAGGAGAGAGAGAGAGAGAGAGAGAGAGAGGAGGGGGGGATACGGGATAATTTATTCAATAAGGCCACTGACCCCTTGAAGAGGGTGCAAAAACACATGGAATACAGGCACAGGAAATGTTCACTATCAAGAAACAGAAATGGGTAGAGAAACATGGGAAAATTGATAACAAAATTATGAACAATATTCAGATCGAATTTTTACATGCTTTTTATAAGTAAACAGCAGACTGTTTGACGATATCCTCACGCTTAAATGGCATAAGCAATACAAGTCTAAGCAATGAGGATGGTATGAATACTTCGTAGGGATCAGCTGGTCTCTAAGATTTTTTTTTCAAAATGGGACAACAAAATACAAAATGGGCCTCATCTTCACGGGCACTTTTACATAATGGAAAAATAAGATTTCGTTCATCATGCTTTCTGTAACTATATAGCGATACAGAGATAAATCAGATGTCGAAATCATAATCTCGTCATGATATACTTTAAATGTCTGTCCATTTTCACTGATATGGAACGCAGTAAAGCAAATTGAATCGCCTTACAAACCAAATCTGATACCACCCTGAATATGAGCATCCCACCGTTGCCACCAGCACTCCATCAATCTTGTACGCAGCATACATAAAAAAAAAACTAGTCATGACCCCAACAACTTGACTTAACCACATAATTTATACCCAACCCAAGTTCATAGAGTTTGACTTTTACCTTTGTTACCCAGTTCATTCTACCTCCATCATTCATCTAAATCACATATATGTATTATGGGTAGGGCCTATAGGCCCTTCTTGCAGATTAAAAATCCCTTTGTGGCATAAAGGGCCTGTGGCATATAGGGCCTTCTTGCAGATTAAAATCCCTTTGTGGCATATAGGGCCTGTGGCATATAGGGCCTGGGGCATACAGAGTGCCTCCCATATAATATGACATGTTGTAAGTTTTTTTTTTTAAGGCAGCCTTGACTCTTGCATTCCTGTACGTTTTAGCCAGTAATGAATGCTTCTGATCATAGCGTTTTAAACAAATTGGGTGTCTATTTGTCTCGCCATAGACTAAATCATTAGGTGTTTGTAATGAAACTCCAAGGAATTTCTTCATGGCAAACAAATGAACTGTTTCACAAGTGTAACGCCGCATTGGCAAGCTTCTACACTTCAGCACCATACTTTTTTTTCCATCCGCTATCCCCGCCTTTACTATTTTTTTTTGGTCTTTTTTTTCCTTCTATGTTCTTTTTTGTTTGATTTTGTTTTCATTTTTCATTTTCACTTTTCATCCTTTATTTTTGGCATTTTTTTTTTGTAAAGGCGGTCCTTTTTTTTTTCCCTTCTTCCTTCCCTTCATCTCTCAAGCACCATGCGGGTCTGTATGATGTATTGCTGTCAATGGACATTGATTTACTGGTTTTAATGTTTTGGCGTTTGTTACAGCGCGTCAGGGTTTATTTCTGTACTAGAGTTTGGTGCAGTGACACTCTCACACTGTGTTTCACAACAAGATACAAGGGTTATATATATATATATATATATATATATATATATATATATATATATATATATATATATATATATATTCTTTAATTTGTTTTGTTTTAGCATAGAAACGATTTGCTTCAGAGGTATCATGATTCTCCATTTCAAATCGGCTATTCCTATCTTTTATCAAGTCAGTCCAGGTTTGTGGTATGGCATTTAGTAGAGCATTATATTGAAACATGGTTATTGCCCTGTTTTGGTTAAGTAGGTCTTGTACTTCCACTAAAGTTAAAAAACGCCTTTCCTGCGTTTTAATAATATCGTTTATTGTGATGAGGCCTTTCTCTCGCCATTTTTTTCAAAATTGAGGACCTTACTTTTATATTTGATGAACTTATTATAAAAGAGACATTGTGTGTACCAATATATTTTGCAAGTACACTATCGCTTTCTACTTTAGTTTTGTTATCCAGGTAAGTTAATAGAACTTCTTTCCAAAAAAATTATTTTCGATTGTAGAGATCCCTGGTATATCTTTAGGAGAACTGTTTATTTCAAATATTTCCTCAGCTGAGGCTATTCTTTTCAAGTGCCAAAAAGGAATGAGGCAGCATGTGTCAGTTCTTTTTGTTGTATAATCGTCCAATCCACTGTAGGTTAAAGGTATTTTGCAATTCAATCATGTCAACCATTCTTAACCCTCCTTCTTTATAATCTGCTTTCATGACCTTTCTTGTAATCTTTTCAAAGGCTTTTCTGTTACCGTGTTTCCTTTTCCAAAGAAATTTATTTATATAAATTGTATTAACTTTAATCAGTATTTCCCTTGGCAGTCCAACCGACTGCATAACATAAATAAATTGGCTGGTCAAAAATGTCTTTATGATCACTATTTTTCCATGTATGCTAAAGTCTCTCTTACTCCATTCTTTTATCATAGCTGTTAGAGTATTCAGCCTACTTTTCCAGTTGTCTTCTATTTCTTTGGCCATTTTGTCTTTTGCAAAGGATATTCCTAAGATTTTTATTTTGTCCACTATTTCAAAGGGTATGTTAAGAACTCTTTCATCAACATCACCTATTGCCAAGACTTTAGTTTTGCGTATGTTTAGTTTCAAGCCAGAGAAACATGCAAATTGTCTGAGAATATTTGTTGCTGTTGTTATGTCATTCTGGTGTTTAAAAAAAAAAGGGTTGTGTCGTCAGCCATCTGTAGAATTTTGATGCTTGCATTTCTTTCATTTCGTATCTGTATTCCTTCAATGCCACTATTTCTAATCGTAATAGCTAGCAGTTCTACAGCCAAAACGAAAGCTAAAGGGGAAAACGGACATCCTTGTCTAATACCACAGTTAACATCAAAACTTTCCGATATCCAGCCCCCATGATTTATGTGATTGACAGCTTTTTTTTTTTTTTTTTTTTTTAGCATAATTCGAATCCATTTCGTAAAATCGGGACCAAATCCAAAACATCGAATGCGTTCAATAAGTACGTTTTTGTCATGGAATCGAATGCTTTTGAAATAATCAAGCGCTAATATAAAACCTGATTTACCTGTTTTGTTTACGTAATTGATTGCATCGTCAATTGTACGAATGACTGTAGATATATTTCGATCTTTAATGTAACCAACCTGGTCTTCACTTACCAGAATGCTGTATAACACCACTTAGTCTCTGTGCCGTAACTTTAGCTAGAATTTTATGTCAGTGTTTGTTAAGGTAATAGGTCTCCAGTTTGTTAGATGTATTTTATCCAGATCTTTGCCTTTATGAATTAGTGTTATCACACCTTGGTATTGAGTATAAGACAGCTCATCTTTCTGAAAGGATTCATTGAAAGAGGCGGTTACAATATCTTTTAATTTAGGCCAGAAAAATTTCATGAATTCAACAGTAATTCCGTCCATACCTGGCGCTATCCGTTTTTTTATGCTTTGTAAAGCGCACGATGTTTCATTGACAGTGACAAGACCTTCACAAGAGTTGGAGTCAGTGTCATTAAGGCGAGGAATATCTTCTCCAGCAATAAAGTCGTGCGTAGCTTCAGTCACATTTGCAACGCCAGTCTTTTGATTGTAAAGATTTCTATAGAAGGTAACCTCTTCTTTCATTATTTTGGTCTGGTCAGTGGTAGTAAGCCCAGAATCTGATGCAAGACGAGTAATCACATTTTTTCTTTTCCTTACTTTTTCAAGATTACAGAAATATTTGGTGTTTTTTTTCTCCTTCTTCAATCCATTTGACTCTTGATCTGTTTTGGGCTCCTCTCGTTTTTTTGCATGTCTATTAGTTCTAATTTATGTTTAGTACTGAATAAATCATTCTGTAAGCGTGCATTTCCAGGGTCTTTTGTTATGCGAAATTCGATGTCATGAAGTTGTTTTCGCAGTTCTAACTGTTCGTTTCTTCGACAACAAGCTAATCGTTTGCCAAAATCAACACAATAATTACGTATTTCGGATTTCGTAAGTTCCCATTATCAACAGAATTTTTAAGTTCCTTATTATTTACACAGTGATCTATTAACGCATTCACATTTTTTACAAAACTTTCATGTCTGAGGTAGCTATTATTAAATCTCCAATACCCAGGACCTCTTATGAACTTGCTGTTTTCTGATTCTGTGACTACAGCTTTATGATCCTGATTTAGAGACTGTATAATGTTCGCAAGACGCAATAAAGGAAATAATATCTTCTGAAGCAAAGCAGTAATCTAAAACGACGAGCGATAAAAGGGTGAAAACGGTTCCAGGTATATTCTTGATCATTCTCATGGAAGACCCTCCATACATCTGTCAAAGAGAGCTCACGTACACAGGTCTTGAAAGCTTCAACTTCTGCCTCATGAAAGGATTTCCGGATATAACATCATGCTTGTTGTTTAACACACAGTTGAAATCACCACATAAAATGATATTTTCAGCTTCCAAATCTTGCAGTTTCACGTACAGGTTGTGGAAGAAAACGCCTTTTGTCCATAGAATCGTTAGGCGCATACACATTTACGATGGTGATCGGGATTTGCTCAAATTTAATATTGATTGCAACAGTGCGATCCTCTGTTAAAACAAGTTCAGTGTCATCATTAACATATTTGGAGACCAGTATAACTTCGCCGTTTCTTCGGGATGTACCCTCTTTTGCAAAAATCCTTCCACCCCATTCTTTTTCCCATTGCGATTTTTCCTTTTCTACAAAATGAGTATCTTGCAAACATATGACATCAAACTTTTGATTTTTAAAGTATTGAACAAACTATTACGCTACATTTTATTTTTTAGCCCCCGGCAGTTCAAAGAACAAATTCTAAACTTTTCCATTATCTACCAAGAAAGATAAATGTATGACTAAAACGAAGCACTGAGCTCCCACAAAAGTCAACAAAAGCATTTCTATCTGAAAGAAAGAAAAAAAAAAGGGGGGGGGGGGGGGGGGGGGGGGGGGGGGGGGATAAGACGAGGGAGTGCAGAAGGACAGACGTAGAGGAGGAAAAGGACACATTTGTAGAATAACAAAAGCGGGCAAGAAAGAGAGACAGACAGACAGACAGAGAGACAGAGAGAGAGAGAGAGAGAGAGAGAGAGAGAGAGAGAGGAGTAATACTCGACATGGATGAGAGGAGAAGGGTGGGGGGATGGAGGATTGTTGGGGCGTGGGGGGGGGGGGGGGGGGGGGGTAGACAGACAGGCAGCAAACAGGCAGGCAGACAAATGGACAGACAAAAGACCAAAATACACAGTAAGCCTAAACGCCGACACGTAATCAAGAATGACACTGACATTCAAGCAGGTTATTTTTCGTAATCGGAAACATCTGATCTTTCCTCTTCAGTATCTGCATCGCATTTAGCCTGTTTTTCTCTTGGTGCTGAAGGGCTGTCCTGCTCACGACATCGCTGGCGCTTTGGAGTTTCTGAGCGGTTCCTGAGATTGTCTGAGTGGGGGCCCATACTAGAATGCGGGTTGTTTGGCGTTTAGAAACCGCCCGCCCTCGATCAGACTTTTCTCTTTGATGTTTTTTGTCACTGGTAGCGGGCTTACCTTTCCCGCCGCGTGTGTCTCCCTTACCAATTGATTTGGAGGCAGGAGAGGTGCAGGATGGGTCGGAAATCTTGCTTCCAGGGTGGCCTGGTTGAGGAGTCTGAGGAGAACCAGAGGGAGGTAAACTCTCCTTGTCCATGACCTGACTGTTTGGCCGGCCTTTACAGCGGACATCTCCTCTCTATGCCCTGGTTCCTTGCGCTCACGACACACAACCTCATTCACACACACAGACACATGGTGGTTAGGCTGTAGACAGTTTGAGCAAACAACGGATTTCATAACATATTTCTGTTCTTTGTGAAAAATTTTGGCAGTGAATGGACCTACTTTTAATGTTTTTTCGAGAGGGTTAGCGGGGAGAGGTTATGAAGACGAATCTTCTCCCCGTTTCGAAACGAGTAAGTTTATTGTGTGCATCCCTGTACCGTTCCATTTTTATATCAGATCGGAGTTCACATCCAATTTTAGTTAAGGAGTGTTCTATTTCACTGTTGGCTACCGACATAGGGATGTCTGCAACCCACACCTTCATAGCAGGTTTTTTTCCGGAATCCTCTCTCAGAATAAACGGATTGGTGTTGGCTAATTGGATCAGAGTATTCGGACAGTCATACCTTTGACCAGAAGATCATTCCTTGCCTGTCTGGTGGCTGGGTAGATCCTCCAAAGGCCTCTCATGTCCTGGGCACCAACGATGCTGCCACTGCCTGCCGTACGCTCCGCACCCAGACACAGCTTTAGTCCTGTTACGCGGTTTTCCGCCGAGTCCGGAATGTCCCGATTTTATTTTTAAGAAAAACGGGCTGGACGGAGGACATTTTGCTCTTATCCGTGTTAAACGGTCACGAAGAGAGAGAGAGAGAAAAAAAAAAGAAGAAAAACACTGAGACTGAAAAGCGAACAAGAAAAGCACTAAGTTGAAAACTCGCGTAGGCTTAGCTCGAATCGGCACGGCGAAGAGCGAACAAATCCGTGACCGCACGCCACGAGTGTTACTCACCGACCTTTTTGTTTTGTTTTGTTTTGTTCAGCACCATACTGTGCAATGGGCTGCACTTGAGAATTGACCAATCTACAAAAATAAACAAACAAACAAACACCCTGAAAAGACTGATTTCCTAATCATGATAGATGTTGCATGATGCATATAAGAAGTCATTTTGCTAGATCTATATATGCCAGAAAAGAAAAAACAACTCAATCGCGTTGAGAAACGAAGCCCAGACATTTATATGCATTGATAACAGGCACAGTAACTCAATTAAATATCCATAACTCTTTAACTCTCTCTCTCTCTCTCTCTCTCACACACACACACACACACACACGCGCGCGCGCGCGCGCGCGCGCGCACCTGCACCCGTACACATGAGTTCAACTCCCGTTTTCTCTATCATGTTGTTTCCTTTATTCAATGTATACGTTCTTCGCACTTTTCACGGATGCAAAACCCTTTAGGTTCACCAGCAGAAAAATATGTACGATTACTTCCATCACGGACGCTTTTGAACTGGTGAAGCGATTGCGATAGTGTAACATAGCTAGCACGCACGCAAAGACGCCGCCCTAACGGACACCGATTCTGAACTATAAAAGTTCACCGCCGTTCGGTCTTTACTTTCTTGAGTCATCTCCCTTACATGAAGCATCCGAGTTTTTCGGTCTCGTCCTCACGTGCAAGTGGTGCTTTTGCCTCAAGTGCATTTAACCGACTTTCATTGCCTACTGCCTTTGGAGTTAATGCCCTTGTTTGCGTCTTGTTCATGTTTCTGCACTCTCTCTCTCTCTTTCTCTCTGTGGGGGTGTGGCTTAATTTGTAGCTGACTGCAACGAGGTTCAGGCTTACTAAAACAAACAAATACAGACATGACCAAAGTCTTTGTTTTATCCTAGAACTGCCTTCGTGAGGTTCGCATAGATCCTTTAGTCCCAGCCTGTTTGCCTGATCTTAGTGGGGGTTATACAGGTGTGTGTACACTGGTGTGTGGGTGTGTGTGTGTGTGTGTGTGTGTGTGTGTGTGTGTGTGTGTGTGTGTGTGTGTGGGGGGGGGGGGGGAGAGAGAGAGAGACACTTGAGCGCGTGTTAAACGCCGCGCCGTGTATTGTGGGGCCATCGGTCCGTACACAAGGAGTTTGCAGCGTCAATTTCAATTTTATAGAAAAAAAAATACATAAATAAAAACAACCACTCTACAAACCAGGACAACGTATAACAATAAAGTTACTATATTAACTTCAGTGTCAAACATATATCGGTTTAATCATAGAATCTGTTCATTTCGATCAAACCAGTATGTCGACATAAATAATTCTAAATATGTATATTTTGTGTTCTTTCGTCTATGTCCTGTTTCTTTTAATCTACTTCCGCCCTTTATACACCCCTATCGTTAATCATAACTAATTATTCATACATATTTAAAAGCAACTGCTTGAATATCTTATTGTTATCAAAACATTTCCATCGAAGTCGTCTCAATTTACATCTCAACCATGCTTCTACAATCCTAAGCTTTCGTCCCTGTACTTTATGTTTAGCTGCGTAGCCCTAGATATCAGATTTTACAATTAGATCATACACAAAACCTGAATTCAATTCATGCGCATATATATTCAAACATGCACACATCTATATTCGAACATACTCGCATATATAAATCAGGTTATACAAACATTACTCCACACTGCATAACCAATCTTCACAATCTATTAGTAATAATATAATATCTTCTTCATAGCATGATTGTATCATCGTGTTACATACTGCATTTGTATTTTTAACTATAATCCCGTCTGTCCCATGCTGTGCATTCCTTTTCTCTGCGCACGCGCCTCTTATTTTAATGCCGCCCCTGTTGACCTGTGTGACCCCCATATCATAGTTAAGCGTCGTTTGCATTTTCCCGATGCAAAATGGCGTGCATCCAGGCGTTCTCTGTTTATATATTGCAACTCTGTAATTCGTGCGTGCTCATGATTCACTGGATTTATTTGTGTAAATGTTTTGAATTGGGTTTCTTTGTCTTCTTGATACAGGTTGGTACGTTTTCCTATTTTCCGTTTGTTTTTGTGTGATGTTGATTAATATTTGTTGTTCCGTCCCACTTTAAACTTGCTCGTCTTCCTTACTTTTCTAGTTCTCTAGGACAGGCAGGATTATACCTCTACTATCGATCAATAACAATTGGACACTATTTCCAGGTAGTTGCTTTAACCACGAACATAATCAAAATCATTCGTTATGTAGTGATATTTCTACTTGGGATAGGGTCCCTTCGAGTAAGCGGAGGACCGTACTTGTGTTGAGCCAATAATTTAAATAGATCTGTGTGTTTGAGACGAGTGCACAAGTTCAGGTCGACCCGGGCTGCGCGCGGCTCACACACGTCTCGCGAAGGAGAAAACCGCACGCCGCGCGGTATCGGCGTGACCTTTGCTGATCTCTCTCTAGCCATTGAGTCCTTGACCCAGATCCCCCCCCCCCCCCCCCCCCCCCCCCCCAAAAAATCTGTTCTTTGAAAGCATGCATCACAATAGGTATATTTAGCTGCAATATGTAGAACACATAAAATTAGTGCTAAAATAATGTCGCTCTGCACACAAACTAGTCGGTATTCATAACTGATCACCTCAATTGCTTATCTATCCTAAATATATATAGTATCCAATTTGCAGCACATTATTTTAATGTTCAGCAATCTAATCCTGTTTTATTCCATTTTTGTTGCTTTCCCATCCCATCCCTACTACTTACACGTGCTTATTTGATAAAATTTTCTCTCCCTATCATACAAAAATCTCTCTCTCTCTCTCTCTCTCTCTCTCTCTCTCTCTCTCTCTCTCTTCTTTCTAATTTCCGTATATATATATTGATTAACAAGTCAGTTTTATCTTTGGATCACATTGCCAGCCCTTGAGTTTCAATTCTTAAATATAACTGTTTTTCTCTGGATTTTGAGGGCATAAAAGATGTACATGGCTACATCTTGTATAATTTCTGTATTATTGTTTTGTAGAAAATTACCTAATCTAATCGTGTTCAGATTATTAAAATGTTTGGTTATGTATTTCATTCTTAATTGATTATAGTTTGGACATGCAGTTAAAAAAAAATGCATTTTGTTTCATCTACAGGACAAAAGGGCAGGATACAATCCCCAAACCATCAGTGTATTTCCTATTGATATGTAATTCATTTATTCCTAGTCTCATTTTTGTTAATGCTTTCCTGAATTTAGTTATAGTAATTTCATGTAGATATTCTTCTGTTTGGTGCAAGGTTTTGAAAGTGTAGTATGTTGTAAATCTCTCACTACTTGTTATTTTCTCATGCCAAGTTTGTTTATAACAATCTATAATTCTTTGTTTTAACTCCTTTATGAAACTATGTTCATTGCTTACCCCTTCATTTGTCCATTCCTCTGAGAAACCATACCTATCTAGACATCCTTTTATTCCTACTAATCCTAGAGCCCAGTTTTGTGTTTTGGATACTTCTGTTTTTTCTCTTTCATATGCTTGTTTGGGAATCCTATCAGGTGACATATTTACTTAATACTAACCAGAGCCAGTATCTAAATATTCTAATAGCTTTTATTGTACTATCTATATATAATGGGTATCTACCTAACTCTCCATACACTAGATTATTTGGTGTTTTTTTCCCTACCCCTAAATATTTTTTACATGCAAGTTGATGTACATTTTCTACTGCTGAGTACATAGTTAATCCCCATACCTCAGCTGCATATAGTAATAGTGGTTTGATTTTGGGTATCAAATAATTTAAAAATAGATTTTCATGTCCACATGTCCTAAACTGTACATAGTTTTCATTATTTCAATCACCTTACCTTTAGCTGTACCTGCATATTCTGAGAGGGAGATATCCGCCGAGAGTTTTAGTTGTCAATGTATAACCCAAATATTTATAACTATTTACAACTTCTATTTTTTCACCTTTATAGTACCATTTTTCTGCTCTTCCTAAGTTTCCTCCTTTCCTGAATACCATGACTTTTGTTTTTTTTTGTAGATTCACTGTTAAGCCTATTTGATCAGAGGTCTCTTGGAGATTTTTTTGAGTTGATTTTGTAATCCTGATGGGGTTATCGATATTAGTATTAGTGCTATATCATCAGCAAAGAGTAGTAGGAATAGTTCCTTGGGTTTTGGTAGAAATTGATAGCCATGTCTTCCTCTCAATGTTACCTTTTCTGCCACTTCTGTTATCAAAAGGGAAAAAAATTAAAGGAGAGATAGTAAGCACCCTTGTTTCACTCCTTGAGGACAATCGAAGAATTCTGTCAGTTCATTTCCATGTCTCACACATGCCTGTACTGTACTGTACATTCCTTTTAACATGTTTAACATTTTAGTAGATATTTTATGTTTCTTTAGGATTTCCCATAGCTTATCTCTGTTGACTGCATCGAACACTTTTTGGTAGTCAATGAATGCTACATATAATTTACTTCTTCTTCTTCTGCCATATAAGCAGTTACTTATCATTGATACCAAAGTGTAAATATGGTCTATGGTAGAGAGAATTTTTTCTAAATCCTGCTTGCTCTTTGCTTATTTTTATTCTCTTCCTCTGCCCAATTGTATAGTCTTCTATTTATTATAGACATGAAAAATTTACTTAAGATACATAATGGGGAAATACCTCTATAATTTCCTGGGATTGTTTATCACCTTTCTTTGAAAAAGGCACTATTACAGCTTTTGTCCATTCTATAGGAAAATAACCATCCTGGAATATTTTATTAAAATTTTATTAAGTATGGAGTTATGTGTTGTTCTGTGGGTCTTGAAAAATTCAGGTGGTATTCCATCTAGTCCAGATGCTTTACCCTTTTTTCAGTTTCTTTATTGCTAGACTTATTTCATTATTAGTTATCTCTTCATCTAATTCTTGTATATGGATTTTCCTCTTCTTCCTCAATGTTATGTTGCACCCTTTCATTGTGGTTTTTTTCACTTCAGGTATTTGTGGGTTTAAAACACTCTCGAAATGTTCTCGCCGTTGTGTAATACTTATTGATGGTAGCGTAATCTTTTTCTTTTTAGTGCTTTTTTATAATGTTCCAAAACATCTTACTATCTTTTTGGTTTTGTATGAGTGTCTCATATGTTTGCTTACTATATTGTTTTTTCTTTTCTCTGATTGTTTCTTTATAAATATATTGTTCTTTTGTAAGTATATAACTTATTTCTTTCTTCATACAAAGTTTGGTTTTTGAATTTATTGGTATGCGTCAATGTACATAATGCGTGTCTGGCGTCCATCTTTTTGTCTTTACATTCCTGATCATACCATCCATTTGTTGTTTTGATATCCTCTCCTATACATATATTTATGTATACATACTTTTACCAGCCTCTTTTAATAGTTTATTGAAGTTTTCTATACTTAAATCTATATCAGTATATATCCCCTCTGTAATCTGTTCTAGTAATCTAGATCTCTCAGTTTCCATTTGCTGTATATATTCTTGTTGTTTTTGCAGGGTCCCATCTAATTTTCTTTACAAATTTTCTCCTAACTTTGTCTTCCTGGGGGTCTGGCAATGTGCTCTGTATTACCATGTTAATTGGCATATGATGGATTCAATTCTTTTATCAGTAACACAGTTTTTTACATTATCAAGCAACTCAATAGAACATACATAATAATCGATTGTACTGTTCCCTCTTTCAGAATAGAATGTGTATGCACCGTCAGAGTTCTCGGCACCGAGTCCATTTAGGGGAGTTAATTTAAATATTGTACAAAATTCTATTAATTTTTTTTCCGAAACCATTTATAAAAGAGTCCATTGACCTTCGTGCACACAAGTCCTGGTCATTGTTCAATGTGTCGTTATCATCATTACACAAACAGGCCCCATTCCCCTATACGTGCATTGAAGTCTCCTCCAATAATATAGAAAAAGTCATTTTTTGTTGCTCTATTTGTGATAATAAATATTGCTCTGGTAGTTCTAAGGTACATGTATAGTCCTTACCAGAATAGAATGACAATCTACTGGGTGTGTATATATATATATAATATATATATATCCCAAAAAAAACATAATATCCTTCCCACAATTTAACAGATTTTCTGATATACGTATACATAATACATTTTTTATCCCCGTGTTTATTAACTGAACATAGTCAGACATTTCTTTTTTAATTAACATTAACACCCCCCCCCCCCCCCCCCCCCCGAAGGTCTGCCCATCTTAGTAAATTTCACAGCTGGGCAATGGATATGTAAAAAATCTGAGAATTTTATTTCAAAATCAAATGACTCTAATGTAAAAGTTCTCGCTTAGACAGCAAATATCAAATGACATAATATATTCTAAAAATCTGGGTCAGTCAATTTCTCGAGCAGACCTTCAACATTCCAGCAACCAAAATACAACTTTTTCTTGCCATCTTTAGTTTCATCCTTACTCAAAATTCCACTTTCATCCTCGTTCTCATTTCACTCTCTCTTCTTTCATTCATTTTTTTCTCATTTACTATGTGTTGTCTCACATTTCCATCTTCTTTAGCACTGTCACTTTCGTTTTTTTCCTCTGTATGTTGACCTCTAGTGATATTATGCCTCGGACTTTGTGTGTGACCTTGGCCTAATTCTCATATTTTCTCCTTTTCTTTTCTTTCCTTCCGGTCTTTTCGGTCTTTCTTCGTTGGTTGAGAACCAGGTGAGTGTGTATAGCTTGATTGTTTGTTTGTTGTTCTTGAAGTGTTTGTGTATGAGATCTTAATGCTTGTTTTTTCCTGATGTGTGATATTTGGATTTGGTTTTCCCCCCATTTTTTTTATTTTTTCCTCCTTCCTCACTATCAGAGCATACTATGATTTGTGTAAGTATGGTTTCTTCAATTGTAGATTGTCGTGTATTGGATGGTTGTCGTACACTTATCTTGTCGTCTTTCTTAGTCATATTATCTTTTCCTTTATCGGTGATTTTGTGTGTTAAGCTATCATCCGTCTTTCCCTTCTCTATAGGTGTAAGTAGGTCATACTGCGAATGAGGTGTAGTCGGAGATTGAGTCTCAAGCTCTGTCTCAGTCATGCATGCCATGCTTGTCCCTAAAGTAACTCCTTGTAATGCTCCAGATACTGTCCAAATGATCACTATTTTTGTCCTGTGTGCAAGCCAGTGTGTGTTCTAGGAGCTGTGAGGGCATCTGATTAGGGTTGCCTTGACCTAATTCTGGGGGTGAAGAAAAGCCTGCATTTTGGTCTACACTAACATCAGTGTTGTTTGCCTCCTGTGTTGTCCCCGTCTCACTTTTTTCCTGTCACACTCCTTTTTGCTCTTACGCTTACTGTCTTGTTTCCTGTTTTCCCCTCACCATTCACTCTTCCTTTCCTTTCACTCTCTTCCTTCAACTCATCACTTACTCTCTGTTTCTCAGACCTATTTTCTTGATTTTCTGTTCCACTCTGTCTCTCTCTCTTCGTCCATAAGATCAGCCCCGATCGACAAAAACTCAAGATCACTGCCCCATTCATTTCCTTCTACACTTCCATCACTCTCAACTCCATTTCCTCCCCTATTCACTCCTTTCGCACTTTTTTCCTTACCCATCATCTCTTCCACCTGTTCTTTCACTCTGTTTCTGTCTTCCTCTCTTTCTTTCCTCCAATCTTCTCCTTTTCTCTTGTCCCTCATCCCTCTCATTCTCATCCTCCCGTCATCAGAGTTTCTGTCACCACTTGTACGGTAATATCTTTCATTCCCTCTCCTCAGTATCCATTGTCCATTTGTGCCAAATTGTTTCCTGGAAGTATTCTCATATCCGTAGTCTTCGTGCTGCTGGTGCTGTCTAAACTGTTCATGTTGACTGCCATTCTGTTCTGCTTGTGGTCAATATTCCTCTCTTACATACAGTTCCCCCCCCCCCCCCCCCCCCCCCCCCCCCCCCCCCCCCACACTTGCCTTGCCTTGTGCCCTCAGATCACGTAGTTGGTCAGCTTGGCGTTTTGTCCTGTCTTGTGACACTCGTATGCCTTCCTTCTTCATCTTCTCGCGCGCCTCTCAGTTCTGAAGGAACTTCATGGTGTCTCCCCACCTGAGGAAACGCACGATCACAGGTCTAGGTCTCTCTCTGCTGAAGGGTCTGGGTTTGCCTAGCCTATGTGCGCGTTCTTTTGCGTCGTCGGCCCATGTCTCTTCTTCCATGTACTTATCTAGTGTCTCTCTAATCACCTCGTCACATCTCTCTCTCTTGTTATCATCCGGTTTCTTTGATACCAAAAAACTTTAAATTATTCCATCTGGAATAATTTTCGATTCGATCCATTTCTTCCTCCATTTTGGTTAATCTGCGTGCCATATAGTCCTGCGTTGCCCCTAAATGCCTTACTGCTGTTTTTGTTTTTCTTGTATATCCTGCTTAGTGTCTTGAACATCTTTGCATAATTTGTTCAGTGTGTCCGCAGTATCTGATTCTTTTTGTTTCATCTTGTTGATAGTGGTGGTTTGTGACTTAAAGGATTCAGTGAGTGTCGTTATTGCCGTAATGAGTTGTCATCTTGCTGTCTATCTTCGTGTCTTAAGTTGTTGAATTTCGCTTCCATCTTGTCTTCTAGACGAAACTCAGGGGGGCTGTGTTTAGACGAAAAACAAAGGTGTCTTAGGCTCACCTCGATGCGCTAAGTTGAATGGAACCCTCAGCTAAGCTGTACGACCACTCCTTTCCCATGAAACTGCGACAAATACACAGTAAGCTGAGTACTCCTTCCCCACCTGCACGCCATTTTGAGCATGATCCAAAATTAAAAAAAAAAAAAAATTACAACACGTGATCAGCAGTCAAAATGGCTTGCAGGTGGTTGCTCTGGCTGTGATCGGCTGAGCTTACTGTGTATTTGTCGCAGTTTCATGGGAAAGTAGTGGTCGTACAGCTTAGCTGAGGGTTCCATTCAACTTAGCGCATCGAGGTGAGCCTAAGACACCTTTTGTTTTTCGTCTAAACAGCCCCCTGAGTTTAAACCGATTCTAGCACGCCAGATGCACAAATCCACCATGACTAAGTAGATTCACATCTTTAATACTTCGTATCACGTTCTATACGCTCTGGTGTTCTTAGCCTTCTGTAA
>JADBJO010010388.1:0-30000 GCA_016801955.1 Conus betulinus
TATGTGAAAAGACGTAAACTGAAGCACTGCTACTACTACTACTACTACTACTACTACTACTACTACTACTACACACATTCGCTCACGCATGCTTGCAATATAACAGACTCCTTCTTGTTCCTTTTTCAGTCCAAATATTATCCAATGTGAAAAAGACCATAAGCGGGACCCTAAGTTCTAACACCACCGCTATCAGCCATAACCAATCCAAGGGCAGTCTGTCGTGAGACATGTATGCGCATATCTTTCACAGATCCTGGTTTTCAGCTAAGAAGAATACAAATGGTTAGGGAACTCTCTCTCTCTCTCTCTCTCTCTCTCTCTCTCTCTCTCTCTCTCTCTCTCTCTCCCCGTCAAATCCCCAGCGCATTAGCTTGTGATTTAGATAATGCATTCTGTGTCAGCATCATTTTCCGCCTGAAGTCTTAAGCTCGTGTCTACCCATCCAGGTCTTTAAATTGACATTTGTTTTGTCTTCAGTAGGTTGTATTCCTTTCTTTATTTAAAAAGGAAACTGAGAATCGTTCTTGTAAGCGGGCAGAGAATGAAAGATGGAGGTTTGGGTGGATGGCGCTTTTAGAAAGAGGCCACAGCATAAGCTACGATTGTTTCCTTTAAGTTTACCTTAAAAGCAATGTGAAGGTCAAACTTATTCACAAGATTTAGTCGCCATGCGTCCATGGATGTAAGCCATCGTGATTTTCGTTCAAAGGTTTAAAATTCATTGCTTTCAAAGCATGTATGTCAGCGGACAGACAAACAGATTACAGGCAGAAAAAAGGGAGACAAAACAACTCTATGTGCGTATTTGGTATTCGGTGAGACAAACTAAGCTGGTAATAGATTATGCGGTGAACAGATAGACAAAATGACCATGTGGATGTGTTTTTCAGTTTAAAAACAAAAAAAACCAGTTTCTACATCAAGGACGCCCTAAAACTCTTACTGTATCTGTTTGGAAAACATGTTTTAAACAAGCAGGATGGGTATACCAGCCCATTACGTCCCATCGAAGGTGTGAATGCTGTATTCGTTGTCTTTGCACAAAAACATAATAATTCTCGTGAATGCACCTCACAGAAATATTTTTCCAATAACATACCCCCTTTCTCACACCCTCCCGCTCACACCACCCCCTCTCATCCCCTCTGCTGTACCCCTCCACCCTCTCACCTACAATATTCATATACATGCACGCATGCAAGCACCTGCATTCGTACGTACGTTCAGAGAGAGAGAGAGAGAGAGAGAGAGAGAGAGAGAGAGAGAGAGAGAGAGAGAGAGTAGTAACAATTCCAAAGATTCAAGGGCATAGATCATAATGCAAATATAAACAAAAAGCAAATATGAACAACAGAACAACAACAACAACAAAGCAGTCAGGTTCACCGTAGCCAACCAAGCCATTCCAAATGCAACAGAAGAACCAGTCAAGACCCTGGGAGCTGGTATAATGACTCCTTGAAAGACACAAAGAAGGGAGAGAAAACCAAGCAAATGGCAGAAGAGAGCCTGCAGGTAACAGAACAGCGTAGGCTCCCTGGCAAGTACAACAAGCCTGGCAACAGGCCTAGTGCTCACGGTTCATGCTGATCCCGAAGCTTCTATGGCCTCTTTTGACAGACACATGATATGAGCGCTAGCACTGTGGAATCAATGGAGGCCCAAATCAACAAATATACAAGAAAACGGCGAGGTGTCCCACCAGGTCTCACTAACGTCGCGCTCTACAGCCGCCAAGCGAAGCTGAAGCTTTCTCTAAATCCATCCTCCAGGAATACGAAGTGGGTAAATCAAGGTTACTAACCATGCTTGAGGACTCCGAAGACAAAGCTGTGAGGTCAGTGCAACCAGACCTAAGGACTGACGGAAAATGGAAAGTTCGGGAGGCAGTAGGCGTGGCAAAGCAAACCCTCAAGATCAGGGAAGTTACAGGCCACACAGAGAATATTTTGTCTCCTAGTGTAAAAAGAAGATTCTAGCATTTAACTGTTCGCACATTTGTAATGGTTTTGCTTTTTCTGTGTTTTTTTTTCTGTTCTTTTTTCTTTTCAATTTTTCTTTTTGTTCTATTAAATTCAGCTCTGGACCAGAGAAATTTTGGGAAAATAGTCAATTGATATATTTCAAACGACAAAATCGTACCTGCTTTATCTTTTTAGAAATAGAGCTGTGTCACCTGCTGTTTGTTTTACTTCAAGGTTCACATTTTTCCGGGGTCAATTGTTGGAACTTTAATTCCCACTTCACTTATTTTAGTCTTAATAGCCAAACATTCCGTTACCAGAACATACCTCAAAGATGGGAGCGAAGAGTCTTCCTTATTTCCAGAATTATCAAAAATATCAACGTAAAGAATTAATGCTGAAAAGCATTCTTTGTGTCTCATACAACGAACGTTAGACGTCTGATGTCTCATAGCATTGGTATCTTGACAAAAGTATGCGTCCTGTTTAGAATTTATTATACCTATGTAAAACACAAAAGACAGCAGGGGGTTGAGGTGCTCTTTCTCTAAAAAAAGAACAAGAAAAGTAGACTCGCTTGGTCGCCAAACAAAGGTGCGAATTTGAGAACTGACACAAGGCGCTTTGACCTACTGGTTTTCTTCGTCCTGTCTGAAGACGGCCAGCAGGTCGAAACGTGTTGCATCTGTTTTGTAATTTGTTTGTGCCTCTGTTTGGCGGGCCAGTAAGTCTATTCTTGTTCTTGTCTTTTAATTTCCCATGCGCAGTCACCTAGCTTTGAAATTATCTCTAAAGAACTGGATGATTTCCTATACACCTGCTCATGAACCCTAACATCACCTTAACTGACGATGCGTCATATTGCAGGTTGTTTGAAAGAAAAAAGGAATGCACGCTGTATCTATATAGCTTGACTAATCAGAATATGCACTGAAACACTGTTGAAACTGAATACTTTGGGTGACAATTTTACAGTCTATGTTACATCAATATCAAACTTTTCTCTCTTTCAATTATCGTATCAAATTAACAAAAACCTTCGATCATTTCGTCCTTTAAATGAACAATTTATTCCAGCAAATACATGTATTTTTTGTAATTTATTCTTTTGTTTTAATAGTGATATATCTCCACACACACTCACACTATGTTTCTTTGGTTGAGTATGAAACTGAGTTAAGTGCACAATATCACTTGTATTACACAAGAACAGAAACAGTACAAGAGCATACACACTAACATAGCTCTAAGTATCCTGTGCCAGCTGAGTCACTCACTTGTCGTCTAACGCTTTAAATCACCCCCCCCCCCCCCCCCCACCCTCTGCCCCTGGTCGCCAAGCATAGCCTTCAACACTCTGTCGCGCTGCGTTGTTTACCACAGTTCACACGACAAATGCATACATAAGTACCATCCACGAGCTGGTAGGAAATTGATGAAAATGTTTGAGTTTTTCTAGCAATCAAATATGTACCAAGCTGCTCGTTACGAAGACGACGACGACGACGACGAAGATGATGATAATGATGATGATATGATGATGATGATGATGATGATGATGATGTCCTCCCCGTAGGATCAAGCAGACACAAACCAATATGTTTCCAAAACGGACTCGTTTCAAAGGATGGAAAGACAGATTTTCTTTCAAAGACAATAGGTATGCATGGTAAAAAAACGATAATTCCATCCGTGAACGCCAGGAACCAAGTGTCCTCTCCAAGACGGACGCAAAATGACCAACCAAGGCATGCATGAACAGTGTAATGGATGAAGACTGCGTGACAAACAAAAGAACCACGAACGCAAGCAAGGCAGTTTGAAGTTCAGGATGAAAAGTACAGTCACAAGAACGGGAACTAAATCAGAGTCCATGTGCCTTTCATTGTCTACAAATGCTCCAGGCTAGGTCTCTGGGTTAATGGGGTGAAAAACATTGACCATTTAAAGACACAATGTAAAAATCCTGGTAATATGAAATCTGACACACGGACAGTAGAGAGAGATGACATGATATTGACTGGACACCTATAGACATATGTGAAATGACGGAATAATGGCTGTGGGCAAGAAGTCGAAGTATTCATGTCAAAGAAGAATACCAACAGGTATTCGTTACGCTAAAAACAATACTTGAAATTTGAAATGCAGAAAAAGAAGGGGTTAGTTACTGCCAAGAACACAGACAAATGGAGTACAGGACAAGACACAATGCATTTCGATCTCTTGGGTCTTCTTTGGGCAAAAATAAATAAGATTTAGAACAGTGAAAACGAAGAACGAGAAACCACCTATCTTCTCATATTCGGCACAAAATCAAATTTTAAGAAAAATAGAGAAAAGGTAAGGCTATACTTCATAATGAACTGTGTTAAAAGTAAATGCATTCATTGAAGAAATCTTCTGCCCCTATACTTTTTACAGAGCGAGCAAAGAGCATGCAAAACTAAAAGCAGAAAAGAGATTGTCTGTCGTCTCAATAATATAGATTTGGATGCACACTCCAGCAGACGTTTCCAGATTTAAGGCCATTCATCGCTGGTATATGACAGGTAAAGAAATTTTGAGGATATTAGAGATTTATTCGCCATTTCTTCGTAGTTTTTCAAAGAATCTCACAGGCTTTTTAAACAGTAGATAACTGGAGAATAACGAAACTGCATAGAATCATGCTAGATCATTGGAGACCATGAAACTGTATAGAATGATGGAAGTCAGCTGAAATGGATAATGTTTTCTGGTACGGGACGTGAATTGTGAGTTTTATTTAGTGAAGATATTTGAGAAAAAATAGTGCTGATTGATGTTTTTTCCTGAAAATGTATTGGTTACGTTTTGTTCATTTTCTAGATATTTCTAGAGCAGCTGAATAAGTTCAGCAGGTTACTCGAAGCCGTATTACGTTTCTCGCATATACACAGGCTTACAAATATTTAATTGCACCACTCCCAAACATCATTTAAAACCTTGGTTTAGAGCGTTTTGGACTGTTGGTAAGTCCACTGCGCTGGAATGAAGGGAAGTTTCATCAGCAAAAACTCCAAACAAGACACTTGGTTGTGAAAGTGATCATGGGAGATCATTTATAAACAAACAGAATAGAAGCAGATATATGAACAGAAGAACCTCGGGGCACTCCAAATTTTGAAATATTTGTAGGTAGAAGCTGCTGTTAATAAGGACAAATGGTGTTTTGTTGGTCAAATAGGTTTCAGAGAATGATATTGTGTTCTAGTCTCGGAGATAGGAAGTAAGTTTTTAAGTATCATTTCGTGTTCGACAGGATCAAAAGCCTTCTTTAAATCGAGTAAGACACAATACCTGTTATTATGCTTTGATTTATTGCGAATAACCATGTATCACTGAAACAGACTAGGGCAGTTTGACAAGAATGCTGATGGCGGAAACCCGATTGAAAGGAGTGGAGAAGTTTATCGCTCTCACACAGAGAGAGAGAGAGAGAGAGAGAGAGAGAGATTCTTTCCAGCTCTTTGTTGTTGGTTCACGCACATTGGGCGTATCATAATCATCGTTATCGTATACATTACTATTATTAGTGTACCCGCAGTCTTACTCCAGCCACTACAACATGTTGAAAATTCAGCCGCTCGATTTATCTTCAAGGTGTCAAAACAGCACCATACTTAGAATCTCTTGAAGAAATTACACTTGTTCAAAATCGACTACAGAATTCAGTACAAGTCGGCGTGTCTGTGTTTACAAGGTTATCTCACAGGTGAAGCGCCTACCTATCTCTCTGATCGTTTCGAAATATACATTCTACACGTCCACTCCGTTCTTCCTCTGATGACGGAATTTTTCGAATTCCCCCATATAACCGAAAGCAGCACGGTCCTAGAGCATTCTCATTTTCTGCGGCAATGCTCTGGTATTCACGGTCTTTCCATTTACGTCAGGCCCCTTTCTTGTCGACTTTAAAGTCTGCGCTTAAAATGTTTCTGTTCAAACGCCAGTTGCAGGATACTACCTGAAATATTACTATATGTCACTTACACACTTCGCTCGTGTACAAATGAGCTGTTCGGTGTGTCATATAGTGTGTGTGCTATGTTCATAACTGGCGAACGCAGAATTTTGTGTGTGTATGTATACACACAATTATATAACAAAGCTTGCTTTTATATTTTACATTGATTAAATAAGGGTAGATAAGTATTCATATTTGCAGTGCAGTGGTAGATAATTCTTCCTAAGCTTGAGCAGGAGAATGAGGAATAATACATGCTTTTCAAAATGAGCGTTCGCTTAGCTTATAGTCTCCAGGAGTATACAATTTCCAATAGAAAGAAAACTCACTAACGTACACAATTTCCAATAGAAAGGAAACTCACCAACATATAACTTCTATAGAAAGGAAACTCACCAACATATAACTTGGTCAGATACCGTTGTTTGGAAATCTGTTTGTTTCTTCTCATTGACCTTTTTGGTTTTAAGAAGAATACTATCCTAGAAAAAAGGCTGGTGTGCAATACCATAGCATGTTCGTTGAGATTTCAAAAAACCAACCAAAGGTGCCACCTAAGAAGAAGCAAAGAAAATAATGAAAGAGCAAAACAAGCTACATTTTCTTGTGGAAAGTAGAAAATATAAAAAGATAACCTCTTAAGACACGAGCGCTGAGGGCCAGTTCTTGGAATGAATCCGCAAGGGACTAAATTACAATAAACTAATAATAAATTCCAAGGATAAGTACCGAGCACCGTTCCAGCAACTTACAGAGCAATGACTGCAAAAAATATTCAATTGTAAACAAAGCATGGTGAGCAAGCGACAAGTATAGAAAAGGTCACGCAACGCAAGCAACAAGTTTTGAAAACAGGAAGCGACCCTTCACAGACTACAAAGGCACTTTAGAAGTAAGTCTTGCTGAGTGTTGATTGTTTTGTGGGTGAAAGAGTTCTTTCCACCTTCGACATGCTCACATCCTTCCTCTCTACCAGGCCTATGCCATCCTCCATTCCACTGCTTCAGTTCCCCATATATTCAGATATCTCTTCTACTCTACAATCGCACAAGGACACAAGTGGAATACAAGCGGCTATCTGTCTCAAACCGTATCTCGTACAAAATCTCAACTCTCACTTTCTCTGCTGTCTTTGAAAATGGACCTTCGTATCTCTCAGATCTCCTTAAAATCTACACCCCCTCTCGACAACTTTGCTCCTGTGCTGACGACCGTCTTCTACGAATGACTCGCTTCAGGACTACTACTGGTGAAAGATCTTTCTCTTTTCAAGCTCCAGCGACGTGGAACAGACTGCCAGACTTTCTCAGATATTCAGATTCTCTCTCTTCTTTCAAGTCTAAACTTAAAACCCATCTATTTTCCCATAATTAGTCAATGCTGTGGAGGAGGGGGGGGGGGGGGGGGGGTCTCATAGCCGTCTGGGCCTTTTCAAATGTAGTGTATGTGTATGTTCTCTATTACATGTATTTGTTCTTATTCCTCTTCTTCGTAAAATACTGGTTCACTCAAAAAATGAGTAGGTCACCAGCGCGCATGTTAAAAAGTAAAATAAAATTAAATAAAATAAAAATAAAGTGCGACTCAGCCTGTTGGCCCCTGGAGCGAAATTTGGCAACAAGGAGTCGCACACGATATTCAAAAAGTTAACAGCAATGGCCAGATTCAGGCCCAGGTAACGATAAAATGTCTGGGCAGGCGTATGACTGAACGTTATAGGATTTAGTTTTTGTAGTGATACTTGAAAAATAAGCGAATGTCATACTCGTAGGATTAGAATTTGTTAGTTATTGTAGTAATAGTATTTGTAGTTGGGTGTAAGGTGTACTATTGTATATGAGAAGGGTGAATGTAGTATGATTTTGTAAAGCGCTTAAAGAAATTCGTTTGATTAAGCGCTATGTAAGAAACCGTTACTGTCATTATTATTAATACATCATGCAAACATATCGGGCGATGGGTGTTAAAAGGAGAACATGTTAAATTACAATAACAACTGAATGAACAAATGATTTATTTTTCATTTTTGCTTAAATCATCCAAAATTTAATTGCAATTTTCTTTGGCCCCTTTGACGTCCAGTAATATTATTTTTAATGTGTCGTTTTCATTGCATTTTATTGTACTCCCAGTTCTTATAGAACAGGGAGTACTTTACAATGGGAACGAAGAAAGGCTGTCTGTGTGCCCGTCTGTCTGTGTGTCCGTCCATGGTCAAAATGTGTTCCACTCGCCGAGACAAAACTACTGGGCCGATCTTTCTGAAAATTTGTAGGTATTTTACCAGAATAGCCATTACTAATGGCTACAACGGCCCTTAACAGTTTTTTCTTCATTATGGAATATCTCAGAAAGTGCTTGTCCGATCTTTCTGAAAATTTGTAGGTATGTTCATTATGGGTCACGAATGATGCCCGATGTTTCATTTTTACCAGAATAGCCCTTACTAACAGCTATAACGGCCCAAAACTGTTTTCTTTCGTTACTAACGGCTATAACGGCCCAAACAGTTTTTTCTTCTTTATGGACTATCTCAGAAAGTACTTGCCCGATCTTTCTAAACATTTGTAGTCATTATGGGTCACGGATGATGCCCGATGTTTTATTTTACCAGAGTAGCCGTTGCTAACGGCTATAGCGGCCCAAAACGGTTTTCCTTCATTATGGAATATCTCAGAAAGTACTTGCCCGATCTTTCTAAAAAAAAATCGTAGGTATGTTCATTATGAATCACGGATGATACCCGCGTTTTTATTCTACCAGAATAGCCGTTACTAACGGCTATAAACGCCCAAAACGGTTTTTTTCTTCTTTATGGACTATCTCCGAAAGTACTTGGCCGATCTTTCTAAAAATGTGTAGGTATGTTTCATTATGGGTCACGAATGATATCCGATGTTTTATTTTGCCAGAATAGCCGTTACTAACGGACATAACAGCCCAAAACGGTTTTTCTTCCGTTACTAACGGCTATAACGGCCCAAAACGGTTTTTCTTCTTTATGGAATATCTCAGAAAGTACTTGGTCGATCTTTATGAAAATTTGTAGGTATGTTCATTATGGGTCACGGATGATGCCTGATGTTTCATTTTACCAGAATAGCCGTTACTAACGGCTATAACGGCCTATAGCGGCTTTTCTTCTTTATGGAATATCTCACGCGTATTTCAAGATAAACTGGGAGTACTTATATAATTGCGTCTTGTTCGTTATTGATATATTGATTTTAGACGACGGAGAAGGACAAGGGAGGCGACCTCTGGCGAACTAAATCGGATACTTAAAAGCTGTTTTGTTTTCCCTTTTCAAATGTAGTACAGTGGATGTACGTTAGCTGAAAAACGGTTAAGCGAAACTTCGGATAACTGAAAGCAATTTTCATTTCCGGCCAAAGCTCTTCTTTGGAAGACTTATTTTTCAACTGATAAGGCAAACGATGGATAAGCGAAACTTCGGATACCTGAAACTTATCTCGAATCCTGTAGACAATGTCCACGACGGATGAGCGAAAGTTCTGTGAGAAAGCATGGCTGCACACACCGGGACGTCTGTGGCTGCACATGGTTTCTTTTGTTCTGTCTCTGGTAAAGTACAACCTGTAATGAAGCCGCCGAGCCCTGACGTCATTAATCCGCGCACTCACACGCACACTAATACACACACACACACACACACGCACACACACACACACACACACACACACACGCAAGCACATATACTTGTGGGCACACACTCACAGTACACTGTAAAAAAGCAGAAAAAAGCCGAAATAAAGTGTACGGTTTGACAGCTTTTTTTACATTCAAAAAGTGTAAGTCGCCTGAATAATATTTGGACTGGAGGAGCCTCATTTTATGGGGTAGACTTTTTTTCTTGTGGCACCGAAATAAAAATGATTTTGATCTAGCTCTGCTTAATAGGAATGGGTAAAAAGCGTGTTGTTTGTCAAAGTTTTTTCCCCAGCATGGCGACGAAGCGAAAACTGAAGCCACTTTCACTGGTGGAGAAGGTCCGACTTATCAACGCGGTGGAAGCCAATCCTGAGAAGAAAAAGAAAAGGAAAAGTATTGCAGAGGACTTTGGCATTTCGTCATCAACCTAAACTAACATTCTGAAGGATAAAGAGAAATACAAAGCTGCCTTCAACAGGAGTACAAAATCAACAAAGACTCGCCTGCGTCAACCAATGTGCACGGTCTGTTTTGTTTATTTACTTCTCTACTCTGTAAGTGGGAAGGATTGTGTGTGTGTGTGTGTGTGTGTGTGTGTGTGTGTGGACGAAATCTGCCTGTGTGAATCACATGCGAGTCATATAAAAATCAGACTAGATAATCCCACCGAGGCTACAAAGACAACCTGGGCCCCGACGACCGAGACGGTAAAAGCCATAAGGAGGGCCACGATAAACCCTGGGGCTTGCAGACCTTAGGGAGGACCAGACTGCTGGGCGAGGACCATCAGTCCAGGACAAGACAGCACACAGGCAGCCCAAGACGAGGCAGCCCCATCAGCGCGTGGCGATATACTTTTGGATTTTTGTTTATGCAGATTTAGATTGCTGATGCGCTGAGAGACAGAGGTTCGATTGGACGTTGTTATCCGTGTGTGATCGGGTAACAAGGATGAACTGGGAATCGACAGGAACAACTTAGTTCTTCCACAAAAGAGATACTACAAATGAATTCTCTGTGGAACATTGATTTTTAAAGAATTGTTTCTTTTCATGAGCAGGAAAGGTGTGTGCCTTGAGTGACATTTCCAAAGAAGGCAAATTTTGATCTTATAATTTGTTTTAAATTTCAATTGAAAATACTTTGTTCTCACAACTTGTGGTACGGATGTGTGACAGTCCTTAGCGATTGGGTTTACTGGTTAGTACACTTCAGTATTGGTTGTTTTTTTTTTTTTGCTAGCCCCATAGCGCTTTCAAAGTCGGGAAGCAGCTGGATGCGATTGGCTGTATGGTTTTTGGTTTGGTTGTTTTCGTTTTCGTTATTGTAAATGTTCTGTCCCTTTTCCCTTCTTTTATGACAGTGGTGGCTTTTTTTTTTGGGGGGGGGGGGGGGGGGGGGGGGGGGGGGGGCGGGGGTTGTTGTTTGTAAAATTCCAAAATTTGGGTGTTGTACATTAGTAGTGTTACAAAACGTAGTTGTCAAGATGTCGCAAGAGCGTGAAAGCGCATATGCCTCCCCAACGATGCCTAACTTACAGGCAGAAGTTGGAAGATCCCCGGGACTGGGGAGGGGGATGATCATCAGTGGTGGTCTTGGGGGGATGAGGAACCACAGCAGGCCATATGAGCTGGTTAGTGGAGGAGGTCGAGAGCCTACGCAGGCAATTAGAGGAGACGAGCTCTCGGTCGCAGAAGGTTGTGGCGACTGGGCCCGAACACAAAAATATTAGGAAATTCCACGGGGAGCCAGATACTTTGGGATTGGCTCATGGTTAATTTGTTTTGTCGTTTTTGTTGTGTGGCCATTTGACTCAGGGTCTACAAGCACTAGGGGGGTGTGCTTGTTTATGATGTTTTCAGCTGTACAGCAGGAGGTCATAACACGTTGTCTTTTGTAGTGTTTATTATTCCACGGTGTGAAATGCTGACATAGGCATTCTGGTTTATGACTTTTCATTGTCTGTTTCATTGTTCTAATGCCAACTCTCGAAAGAGGTGAACTTGCATTTTCCAGGGATTTCTGGCGGCAACTATAACCTTGTGGTTTGGTGATGAGGACCTATGGTTTTGCGTTCTCTGATTGCGGCTTGGATGCTAGGTGAGTGCAGTCCCTGGTGAGGGGGATCTGTTTATGCAGTGTGCATTGGTATTGGTGTGCCGTGCTGTAATCACCAGATTTGTTGGCTTGGTGTTTAGGGTGGTATTGACAGTTAGCATTCATATGTTTGTTGTTCGGTTGGCGTAGGATTGAGTGTCCCCAGGAGCGGACATTTCACAGTCGGGGAGAGCGACATGTCAATGACATTTGTGGTCAAAGGGAAGCAACCTCACATATTAGCTCCCAGAGTTGGCAACCAGACACAGGGGTGTTATTTCTCTTCCGGAAGTGACCCGGTTTGTTTTCCAACTTTCAGATTGGGTCAAGTTAGGGCTCTTCGTTCTAGCCTTTAGTACTTTATTATTGTTTATTTTAGATATTGATAATAATAACAAATAATAGAGTAGTGTAGGGCTGTGAGTGAAGAGTAAGTACGAAATATTTCAAACCTAAAAGGAAGCTACCGTTCTGGATGAGAGTTGCTAGCGATTGGCTCCTTCAAGAAAATTACATAGACGCCAGACGTGTCTCCTGCAGTTTGGCGCCAGTCAGAAGGCTCCTGATCCTCCCTCAGATCAAGACACACCATCATAACACAGTCTGTCTGCTGCCTCCAGATAGTTAGGTGTTTTTTTTTTTTTATAATTTTTTTTTAGGTAGGGAATCTTCTGAGGGGAAAATGTGAAATTTATGCATCTCTCTCTCTCTCTCTCTCTCTCTCTCTCTCTCTCTCTCTCTCTCTCTACGTCCGTCGTTATATCACCTATGTGAAAAGACGTAAAACTGAAGCATTGCTACTACTACTACTACTACTACTACTACTACTACTACTGCTGCTGCTGCTGCTGCTGCTGCTGCTGCTACTACTACACACATTCGCGCACGCATGCTTGCAATATAACAGACTCCTTTCTTGTTCCTTTTTCAGTCCAAATATTATCCAATGTGAAAAAGACCATAAGCGAGAGAAGAACTGAACTCACGAACACACCTGACAGTCTAATGCCCATGTACACAGAACGGACCCTAAGTTCTAACACCACCGCTATCAGCCATATACCAATCCAAGGGCAGTCTGTCGTGAGACATGTATGCGCATATCTTTCACAGATCCTGGTTTTCAGCTAAGAAGAATACAAATGGTTAGGGACTCTCTCTCTCTCTCTCTCTCTCTCTCTCTCTCTCTCTCTCTCTCTCTCTCTCTCTCTCCGTCAAATCCCCAGTGCATCAGCTTGTGATTTAGATAATGCATTCTGTGTCAGCATCATTTTCCGCCTGAAGTCTTAAGCTCGTGTCTACCCATCCAGGTCTTTAAATTGACATTTGTTTTGTCTTCAGTAGGTTGTATTCCTTTCTTTATTTAAAAAAGGAAACTGAGAATCGTTCTTGTAAGCGGGCAGAGAATGAAAGATGGAGGTTTGGGTGGATGGCGCTTTTAGAAAGAGGCCACAGCATAAGCTACGATTGTTTTCCTTTAAGTTTACCTTAAAAGCAATGTGAAGGTCAAACTTATTCACAAGATTTAGTCGCCATGGTCCATGGATGTAAGCCATCGTGATTTTCGTTCAAAGGTTTAAAATACATTGCTTTCAAAACATGTATGTCAGCGGACAGACAAACAGATTACAGGCAGCAAAAAAGGGAGACAAAACAACTCTATGTGCGTATTTAGTATTCGGTGAGACAACTAAGCTGGTAATAGATTATGCGGTGAACAGATAGACAAAATGACCATGTGGATGTGTTTTTCAGTTTAAAAAACAAAAACCAGTTTCTACATCAAGGACGCCCTAAAACTCTTACTGTATCTGTTTGGAAAACATGTTTTTAAACAAGCAGGATGGGCATACCAGCCCATTACGTCCCATCGAAGGTGTGAATGCTGTATTCGTTGTCTTTGCACAAAAACATAATAATTCTCGTGAATGCACCTCACAGAAATATTTTTCCAATAACATACCCCCTTTCTCACACCCTCCCGCTCACACCACCCCTCTCATCCCCTCTGCTGTACCCCTCCACCCTCTCACCTACAATATTCATATACATGCACGCATGCAAGCACCTGCATTCGTACGTTCACTCAGAGAGAGAGAGAGAGAGAGAGAGAGAGAGTAACAATTCCAAAGATTCAAGGCATAGATCATAATGCAAATATAAACAAAAAGCAAATATGAACAACAGAACAACAACAACAACAACAACAACAAAGCAGTCAGGTTCACCGTAGCCAACCAAGCCATTCCAAATGCAACAGAAGAACCAGTCAAGACCCTTGGGAGCTGGTATAATGACTCCTTGAAAGACACAAAGAAGGGAGAGAAAACCAAGCAAATGGCAGAAGAGAGCCTGCAGGTAACAGAACAGCGTAGGCTCCCTGGCAAGTACAACAAGCCTGGCAACAGGCCTAGTGCTCACGGTTCATGCTGATCCCGAAGCTTCTATGGCCTCTTTTGACAGACACATGATATGAGCGCTAGCACTGTGGAATCAATGGAGGCCCAAATCAACAAATATACAAGAAAACGGCGAGGTGTCCCACCAGGTCTCACTAACGTCGCGCTCTACAGCCGCCAAGCGAAGCTGAAGCTATCTCTAAATCCATCCTCCAGGAATACGAAGTGGGTAAATCAAGGTTACTAACCATGCTTGAGGACTCCGAAGACAAAGCTGTGAGGTCAGTGCGACCAGACCTAAGGACTGGCGGAAAATGGAAAGTTCGGGAGGCAGTAGGCGTGGCAAAGCAAACCCTCAAGATCAGGGAAGTTACAGGCCACACAGAGAATATTTTGTCTCCTAGTGTAAAAAGAAGATTCTAGCATTTAACTGTTCGCACATTTGAAATGGGTTTTGCTTTTTCTGTTTTTTTTTTCTTTTCTTTTCTTTTCAATTTTTCTTTTTGTTCTATTAAATTCAGCTTTGGACCAGAGAAACTTTGGAAAATAGTCAATTGATATTTCAAACGACAAAATCGTACCTGCTTTATCTTTTTAGAAATAGAGCTGTGTCACCTGCTGTTTGTTTTACTTCAAGGTTCACATTTTTCCAGGGTCAATTGTTGGAACTTTAATTCCCACTTCACTCATTTTAGTCTTAATAGCCAAACATTCCGTTACCAGAACATGCCTCAAAGATGGGAGCGAAGAGTCTTCCTTATTTCCAGAATTATCAGAAATATCAACGTAAAGAATTAATGCTGAAAAGCATTCTTTGTGTCTCATACAACGAACGTTAGACGTCTGATCTCTCATAGCATTGGTATCTTGACAAAAGTATGCGTCCTGTTTTAGTATTTATTATACCTATGTAAAACACAAAAAACAGCAGGGGGTTGAGGTGCTCTTTCTCTAAAAAAAAGAACAAGAAAAGTAGACTCGCTTGGTCGCCAAACAAAGGTACGAATTTGAGAACTGACACAAGGCGCTTTGACCTACTGGTTTTCTTCGTCCTGTCTGAAGACGCCAGCAGGTCGAAACGTGTTGCATCTGTTTTGTAATTTGTTTGTGCCTTTGTTTGGCGGGCCAGTAAGTCTATTCTTGTTCTTGTCTTTTAATTTCCCATGCGCAGTCACCTAGCTTTGAAATTATCTCTAAAGAACTGGATATAATTCCTTATACACCTGCTCATGAACCCTAACATCACCTTCACTCATAATGCATCATATTGCAGATTAATGAAAGAAAAAAGAAGGAATGTACGCTGCATCTATATAGCTTGACTAATCGGGTTTTGCACCGAAACACTGGTGAAACTGAATACTTTGGATGACGATTTTACAGTATATGTTACATCAATATCAAACTTTCTCTCTCTTTCAATTATCGTATCAAATTAACAAAAGCCTTCGATCATTTCGTCCTTTAAATGAACAATTTATTCCAGCAAATACATTTTTGTTTTGTTTTGTTTTGTTTTGGTATTGATTCTTTTGTTTTAATAGTGATGTATCTCCACACACTCACACACTGTTTTCTTTGGTTGAGTATGAAACTGAGTTAAGTGCACAATATCACTTGTATTACACAAGAACAGAAACAGTACAAGAGCATACACACTAACATAGCTCTAAGTATCCTGTGCCAGCTGAGTCACTCACTTGTCGTCTAACGCTTTAAATCACCCCCCCCCCCCCCCCCCCCCCCCCCCCCCCCACCCTCTGTCCCTGGTCGCCAGACATAGCCTGCAACACTCTGTCGCGCTGCGTTGTTTACCACAGTTCACACGACAAATGCATATGTAAGTACCATCCACGAGCTAGTAGGAAATTGATGAAAATGTTTGGATTTTTCTAGCAATCAAATATTTACCAAGCTGCTCGTCACAACGACGACGACGACGACGACGAACGATGATGATGATGATGATGATGATGATGATGATGATGATGATGATGTCCCCCCGTAGGATCAAGCAGACACAAACCAGTATGTTTCCAAAACGGACTCGTTTCAAAGGATGGAAAGACAGTTTTTCTTTCAAAGACAATAAGTATGCATGGTTAAAAACGACAATTTCTTCTGGGAACGCCAGGAACCAAGTGTCCTCTCCAAGACGGACGCAAAATGACCTACTGGTTTTCTTCGTCCTGCCTGAAGACGGCCAGCAGGTCGAATCGTGCTGCATCTGTTTTGTAATTTGTTTGTGCCTTTGTTTGGCGGGCCAGTAATTCTATTCTTGTTCTTGTCTTTTAATTTCCCATACGCAATCACCTTGCTTTGAAATGGAATGAAGATTGCGTGACAAACGAAAGAACCACGAATGTAAGCAAGCAGTTTGAAGTTCAGGATGAAAAGTACAGTCACAAGAACGGGAACTAAATCAGAGTCCATGTGCCTTTCATTGTCTACAAATGCTCCAGGCTAGGTCTCTGGGTTAATGGGGTGAAAAACATTGACCATTTAAGACACGATGTAAATGTCCTGGTAATATGAAATCTGACACACAGACAGTAGAGAGAGAGATGACATGATATTGACTGGACACCTGTACACATTTTATTATGTGAAATGACGGAATATTGGCTGTGGGTAAGAAGTCGAAGTATTCATGTCAAAGAAAATACCAACAGGTATTCGTTACGCTAAAAACAATACTTGAAATTTGAAATGCAGAAAGAGAAGGGGTTAGTTACCGCCAAGAACACTGACAAACGGAGCACAGGACAAAACACAATGCATTTCGATCTCTTGGGTCTTCTTTGGGCAAAAATAAATAAGATTTAGGACAGTGAAAACAAAGAACGAGAAACCACCTATCTTCTCATATTCGGCGCAAAAATCAAATTTTAAGAAAAACAGAGAAAAAGATAAGGCTATACTTCTAATAACTGTGTTGATAGCAAATGCATTCATTGAAAAAAACAATCTTCTGCCCCCATACTTTTACAGAGCGAGCAAAGAGCATGCAAAACTAAAAGCAGAAAAGTGATCGTCTGTCGTCTCAATAATGTAGATTTTCATGCACACTCCAGCAGACGTTTCCAGATTTAAGGCCATTCATCGATGGTATATGACAGGTAAAGAAATTTCGATGATATTAGAGAGATTATTCGCCAATTGTTCGTATATTTTCAAAGAATCTCACAGGCTTTTAAACACTAGATAACTGGAGAATAACGAAACTGCATAGAATCACGCTAGATAATTGGAGACTATGAAATTGTATAGAATAATGGAAGTCGGCTGAAACGGATAATACTTTCTGGTACTGGACGTGAATTGGGAGTTTTATTTATGAAGATGTTTGAGAAAAAATAGTGCTGATTGATGTTTTTTCGTGAAAATGTATTGGTCACGTTTTGTTCATTTTCTGGATATTTCTAGAGTAGCTGGATAAGTTCAGGAGATCACTGGAAGCCATATTACGTTTTTTTTTTCATATACACAGGCTTACAAATATCTGATTGCACCACTCCCAAACATCGTTTAAACCTTGCTGTAGAGCGTTTTGGATTTACCTTACCAACAAGTCCACCGCGCTGGAATGAAGGAAAGTCTCATCAGCAAAAACGTCAAACAAGACATTTGGTCGTGAAATTGATCATGGGAAATCATTCATAAACAAACAGAATAGAACCTTGGCCCATTATGAAGGGGTGGGTGAACATTATACATCATATGAAACAAATACACATGCCTGTATAACAAATCAAACACAATCAATTTAGAACTTCAAGACGTAGCTATTTCTCGAAATTTAAATGCTTTGTATAGAAACAAGGACAACTTTCGAACAACGTCAGTTGAAGTTGATGACATCACACAATCAGTTTAAACAAGGAAGGTTGTCTATAAAATTTGGGCTGAATAAATTCAGTTCTAATATTCCTTAAGGCTGGACAACAAAGAACAAAATGGATTTCATTATCCTGAGATTCTTTACAAAGTGGACACAGCAGATCATTGTCATCAACAGAGGCTTTGTATCTTAACTTATGAACTGCCAATTCTGAAATTCCAATCTGAATTTGGTCATGACATACTTAAAGTGTCTGTCCATTTCTAAAGTTAAATAAGGTTTCAAATCATGAAAATTGCAAACATGTCTATAGAAATCAAACCTGTCACTATTCTGCACGTGATTTGACCATCTTTGCCAAGAGCAGTCAACCAATCGTTGACGGAAGCAACGTATGAATAGCTTAACATTGCCAACACCTTGATTTAACCATGCAAAACCAAAACCATATTCAAAGAGACAAATACGTACTTTACTTACCCAGTTGTTTTTCCCTCTAGCATCGAGATCATATAACATGTTATAAGCTTTACGAGGTAATCTGTGCTCCTGCATGTAAAGTAAATTCAACCAATAACGGATGCATTTCACTGCTGAATATATGTACAGGGGGAATCTATTAGTCTCACCATAAATAAGATCATTAGGCGTTCGCCTGTCTACACCCAGAAACCTTTTTAATGCGAACAGGTGTACAGATTCACAATATATGGCAGCATTGTCTAATCCCCACAATTCAGACCCATATGTACAATTGGTTGAATTTGACTGTCAAACAACTTGAAAAAAATATACAAAGACGTATTATTGAGGATGTACAGCTTTTTCATGATACTGAGCAGCACATTTTTGGCCCTGCTTGCAAGGTCCTTGCACGCACTAACAAAACTCAGACGTGTAGAGAAAAATATACCCAAATACTTATAAGCATTCACAACAGGCATGGGGATGCAATCATAGAACCACCTTTCTCTTGCACTCAAATAACCACCCTTTCGAAATACAATAATGTTACTTTTGGACAAATTAACCTTTAGTTGAAGAGAAGCAGCTGCGCGATGTAGACTGTTCAGCTGAGTCTGTAAGCCAATAACAGTCTCTGATATCAAAAACCACATCATCAGCTAATAAAAGAATAAACAACTCAAAAGCATCCAAAGTCAGCAGAGCCCCATGTTTTCCATTGTTGATCACCTCAATTGCTAACTCATTGATAAAGAGGGAAAATAGAACAGGACTGCAAGCATCACCTTGCCTAACCCCGGCTGTACAGTTAATGTAATCTGTCAGTTTATCCCCACAACGAACTCGAGCCTAACCACCTCATACATGCTTCTGATACATCTATAAAGTTTACCCTTAATACCATTTTTAATCATGACTGGCCAAAGAAGATTTCTATTGATGGAATCGAATGCTTTTTCAAAATCTATAAAAGCAGCATACAATTTTCGATTATGAGAAAACTGTTTCTGAACAAGAGCCATTAAAGTAAACATATGGTCAACAGTCGAATACCTTTTTTGAAACCAGCTTGGTGATCACCAGTAATATTGTTTTCCTCAACCCACTCTTGCAATCTGTTATTTATTATCATTCCAAATATTTTACTGCTTATGTTACTAAGGCAGATACCCCTATAATTGTTAGGATTATTTGCGTCCCCCTTTTTAAAGATAGGTATTATTATTGACTCCGTCCAGTTATCCGGAAATATACCATCATCAAACAGTTTATTAAAAAAAAACTTTAAGCAAAACTGCACAACTTGGGCAGAACAGTGTTTAAACAGTTCACCAATTATGCCATCAGGGCCCGCTGCTTTATTGTTTTTTAGTTTTTTAATTGCTAATAACACTTCTTCTTCAGTTCTAATGGGACGGTTCATATAGACATCAGACTCATCTTCAAACCCCTCTTGATTTCGCTCATTGTCTGTGTTTAACTCTAACAAAGCTTGAAAATGCTGAAACCACACGTCAATTGGAATGTTATTTCTAGGCTGTTTCCTTTTTGGCGATATCTTGTGACTACGGTCCAAAACTCCCTCTGTGAATTTATTGATGCTACTAACTTATCTATTACTGATTTATTATATTCTTTCTCTTTTCTCTTAAGTAAATGCTTATACTCACGTCTAGCTATTATATATGCAGTTCTATCAGTGTCTTTTACTGTACGGCGACTTATTCTCAGTAACCTCCTAGCCTTTCTTTTATTAAGAACACATTCTTGATCATACCAGTCCTTTGATTTCCTGTCGTAACCCTGCATACGTTTTTCATACATTCAGCACAATTCATTATACATTCATTAAACATATTCAGTGCATCATTAATATCAACATCTATTAAACTAATGGCAATATCAATACTTTCACTTGACTTTTCATCACATAAGGTATTACTAAACAAAGAAGTGCATTCATCATTCCAGACAATTTTTTCAATAACATCGCCTTGACAAGTTTTGCTTTTATCTGCTAAGTTTCCACAGGGAAAAAGAACATGAAATGACACAGGAAAATGATCAGAATCTATACGTTCTACAACCTGTAGCTCACAAACATCGCATAACAGAGCAAAAAGTTCATTTGACAATATAAAATAGTCGTTGACACTACTCCCATGATCAGAAACATATGTATAGCAACCTTTGAGGTCGCCTTTACACATACCATTTAGTATACACAAGTCTAAAGCAGTGCACATGTTTTATAACGATTTCCCGTAACTATTTAGATTTGTATCTTGAGAGCATCGGCTAATGCTGAGAGACTGACTAGCATGCCATGTATCAAAGACATTAAACCCAGAAAAATTCTGAGAGATATTAGAAGTTCTACCATTCAAGTCACCGTTTAGAATATACAAAAACATCATTGTTATCAACAAGTCAGTTAAACATTCTTCCAGTACACTAATACCATTATCTACATCAAAATGGTCATAAAAGGGAGAACCTTCTGGAGGAATGTACGAGCAAACATACAAAATATCCTTATCTAGTCCAAATAAGATTTTGTCAATCAAGCAGACATTGAATTTGGATTATTTACTTCCACAGCGCTAACAAAGGGGATGAATTCATTTCTTATTAAACAAATTACACCTCCAGATCGTTTCCCTTGTCTCGTAAATTTAACTGCCGGCTTACAAAATATTTTAAACCCAACAAACAAATCATCTCGACATTCCTCTATAAATGTCTCAGTTAAACAAACAAAGTCAAACTGATACAAAAATGAAAAAAAAATCGGAATCAACAAGTTTTGACATCAAACCATTAATATTCCATGTTAAAAAAGCAAAAGGTTTCTGTACAATAGGAAAAACCGTGTTGTTCATGTATTCACACGTGGTAGCGGACGACAGCGATGCCAGACACAGGTTTGCCTCAACGAACAGTGCTCACGTGTGACACTGCCACCAGTGACCGAGTGGTCTACCGGTGTTATGTCACTGAGGTTCCCATTTCCTGTCAAACATTTTTCAGAGAGAGAGAGAGAGAGAGAGAGAGAGAGAGATTCTTTCCAGCTCTTTGTTGTTGGTTCATGCACGTTGTGCGTATCATAATCATCGTCAACGTTGCCGTATACATTACTATTATTAGTGTACCCGCAGTCTTACTCCAGCCACCACAAACATGTTCAAAATTCAGCCGTTCGATTTATCTTCAAGGTACCAAAACAACGCCATACTTTGAATTTCTTGAAGAAATTACACTGGTTCAAAATCGAGCACAGAATTCAGTATAAGTCGGCGTGTCTATGTTATAAGGTTATCACAGGTGAAGCGCCTACCTATCTCTCTGATCGCTTCGAAATATATATTCCTACACGTCTCCTCCGTTTTTCCTCTGATGACAGAATTTTTCGAATTCCGTCATATAACCGAAAGCAACACGGCCCTAGAGCATTCTCATTTTCTGCGGCAATGCTCTGGAATTCACTACTTTTTCATCTACGTCTTGCCCCTTCCTTTCTGATTTTGAAGTCTGCACTTAAAACGTATCTGTTCAAACGCCAGTTGCAGGATACCACCTGAAATATTACTACATTACATTACGCATGTCACTTGCACACTTTGCTCGTGTACAAATGAGCTGTTCAGCGTGTCATATAATGTGTTTATGTGTGCAACATTACGTTCCAGTGTGTGTGTGTGTGTGTGTGTGTGTGTGTGTGTGTGTGTGTGTGTGTGTGTGTGTGTGTGTGTGTGTGTGTGCGTGTGTGTCTGTGTGTGTCTGTGTCTGTGTATCTGTGTGTGCGCGCGCACGAGTGTGCTATGTGCGTGCGTGCGTGCGCATGTGTGTGTATGTTTATGACTCTTGAACGCAGAATTGTACATGTGTGTGTGTGTGTGTGTGTGTGTGTGTGTGTGTGTGTGTGTGTGTGTGTGTGTGTGTGTGTGCATGCGAGTGTGTGTGTGTGTGTGTGTGTGTGTGTGTGGGGTTCTACTCATATTTTTCAGATGTTGAATTATTAAAACTTGTAAACCGCCCTGTAGTCTACGTTGTTCGGATGGGCGCTATAGAAAATCATCATCATCATCACCAACATCATCATCATCATCATCATCATCATCATCATCATCATCATCACCATCGTTGTTGTAGTTGTTTTTGTTATCATCGGCACCTGCATTATTTAGACCTCTTCCATCCCGAAGTTGTCACTTTTTTCCAGTGCCTACACATGATTTTAAGCTAATAGATAAATAGTTTAACAACTAGGCCTAAGAAGAGAGAATTGTAGAAGAGGGTCTCGTGGCTACGACTTAGCAGATGCCTGACCTACGCATTAGCCCAACGCGCTGGTCAGACCTAGCGTGACATGAACTGGAAGGAACTCAGTTGTTGATCTGGTACTTTCACAACTGGCATTAGCTTTGTTGCTAAAAAGCTGAACAAAGATGGTAAGCAAGCGACAAGTATAGAAATGGTTACGCAACGCAAGCGACCAATTTGAAAACGGGAAGCGACTCTTCACAGACTACAAAGGCACTTTAGAAGTAAGTCTGGCTGAGTGTTGATTGTTTTGTGGGTGAAAGAGTTCTTTCCACCTTCGACATGCTCACATCCTTCCTCTCTACCAGGCCCATGCCATCCTCCATTCCACTGCTTCACGTCTCCCCCATATACAGATATCTCTTCTACTCTACAATCGCGCAAGGACACAAGTGGAATACAATCATGCAAACATACCGGGGAATGCATGTTAAAAGGAGAACATGTTGAATTACAGTAACAGCTGAATGAACAAATGATTTATTTTCCATTTTTTCTTAAATGTTCCAAGGTTTAATTGCAATTTTCTTTGGCCCCTTTGACGTCCAGTTACATTATTTTTTGATGTGTCGTTTTTATTGCATTTTATTGTACACTCAGTTCTTATAGAACAGGGAGTACTTTACAATGGGAACGAAGAAAGGCTGTCTGTGTGTCTGTCTGGGCCGATCTTTCTGAAAATTTGTAGATATGTTCATTATGGGTCACGGATGATGCCCGATGTTTATTTTTACCAGAATAGCCGTTACTAACGGCTACAACGGCCCATAACGGTTTTTCTTCATTATGGAATATCTCAGAAAGTACTTGCCCGATCTTTCTGAAAATGTGTAGGTATGTTCATTATGGGTCACGGATGATGCCCTATGTTTCATTTTACCAGAATAGCCGTTACTAACGGCCATAACGGCCCAAAACAGTGTTTCTTCCGTTACTAACGGCTATAACGGCCCAAAACGGTTTTTCTTCTTTATGGAATATCTCAGAAAGTACTTGCTCGATCTTTCTGAAAATGTGTAGGTATGTTCATTATGGGTCACGGATGATACCCGATGTTTCATTTTACCAGAATAGCCGTTACTAACGGTTCGACAGGAACAACTTATTTCTTCCCACAAAAGAGATGTTACAAATGAATTCTCTGTGGAACATTGATTTTAAAAAATTGTTTCTTTTCATGAGCAGGAAAGATGTGTGCCTTGAAGGCAAATTTTGACCTTATAAATTGTTTTAAATTTCAATTGAAAATCCTTTGTTCTCACAACTTGTGGTACGGATGTGTGACAGTCCTTAGCGATTGGGTTTACTGGTTAGTACACTTCAGTATTGGCTTTTTTTGTTTGTTTGTTTTTCTAGCCCCATAGCGCTTTCAAAGTCGGGAAGCAGCTGGATGCGACTGGCTGTATGGTTTTGGGTTTGGTTGTTTTCGTTTTCGTTATTGTCAATGTTCTATCCCTTTTCCCTTCTTTTATGACAGTGGTGGCTTTTTTTTTTTTTTTTTGGGGGGGGGGGGGGGGGGTTGTTGTTTGTAAAATTCCAAAATTTGGGTGTTGTACCATTGGTAGTTAAAAAAAAGTAGTTGTCAAGATGTCGCAAGAGCGTGAAAGCGCATATGCCTCCCCAACGATGCCTAACTTACAGGCAGAAGTTGGAAGATCCCCAGGACTGGGGAGGGGAACGACGATTGGTGGTGGTCTTGGGGGGATAAGGAACTTCAGCCCAGGCCATATGAGCGGGTTAGTGGAGGAGGTCGAGAGCCTGCGAAAGCAATTAGAGGAGATGAGCTCTCGGTTGCAGAAGGTTGTGGTGACTGGGCCCAAACACAAAAATATTAGAAAATTCCACGGGGAGCCAAATACTGATGTTTTGGGGTTGGCTCATGGTTAATTAATTTGTTTTGTCATTTTTGTTGTTGGCCATTTGACTCAGGGTCTACAAGCACTTGGGGTGTGGAAAATGCTGACATATGCATTCTGGTTTATTACTTTTCATTGTCTGTTTTCATTGTTCTAATGCCAACTCTCGAAAGAGGTGAACTTGCATTTTCCAGGGATTTCTGGCGGCAACTATAACCTTGTGGTTTGGTGATGAGGACCTATGGTTTTGCGTTCTCTGATTGCGGCTTGGATGCTAGGTGAGTGCAGTCCCTGGTGAGGGGGATCTGTTTATGCAGTGTGCACTGGTATTGGTGTGTCGTGCCGTAATCACCAGATTTTGTTGGCTTGGTGTTTAGGGTGGTATTGACAGTTAGTATTCATATGTTTGTTGTTCGGTTGGCGTAGGATTGAGTGTCCTCAGGAGCGGACATTTCACAGTCGGGGAGAGTGCGACATGTCAATGACATTTGTGGTCAAAGGGAAGCAACCTCACATATAGCTCCCAGAGTTGGCAACCAGACACAGGGGTGTTATTTCCCTTCCGGAAGTGACCCGGTTTGTTTTTTCAACTTTCGGTTTGGGTCAAGTTAGGGGTCTTCGGTCTAGCCTTTAGTACTTTATTATTGGTTTATTTTAGATATTGATAGTAATAACAATAATAGAGTAGTGTAGGGCTGTGAGTAAAGAGTAAGTACGAAATATTTCAAACCTAAAAGGAAGCTACCGTTCTGGATGAGAGTTGCTAGCGATTGGCTCCTTCAAGAAAATTACATAACCGACGCCAGACGTGTCTCCGGCAGTTTGGCGCCAGTCAGAAGGCTCCTGATCCTCCCTCAGATCAAGACACACCATCATAACGCAGTCTGTCCACTACCTCCAGATAGTTAGTTGTTTTTTTTGTTTGTTTGTTTGTTTTTTTTTTGGTAGGGAATCTTCTGAGGGAAAAATTTGAAATTAATTGGGCAACATCATGTCCTCCACCTCACCCATTTAGTTAAGGACTTAGGGTTTCTTATCATTGTATGTCCTCATCACCTGTGCCCCAACAACAACATTTGCGCAGTAAAAGAACTGGAATCTGAAATTCTCTGATGTTGTCATTTGAACGAGAGATGTATAAGGGGTGTAGTTACAAGCATTGAGACAGACAGAAGGTGATACACGCCCACCCCCACTCTTTAAGATTTGGCGCTGTGAGCAGGATGGTGATGGGGACAAAAAGAAATTAAAAAAGAATTCAGACTAGATAAACCCACCGAGGCTACAAAGACAACCTGGGCTCCGACGACCGAGACGGGAGAAGCCATAAAGAGGGCCACGATGAACGCTAGGGCTTGGAGAACTTAGGGAGGACCAGATTGCTGGGCAAGGACCAGGACCATCAGCCCTGGACAAGACAGCACACAGGCAGCCTGAGACGAGGCAGCCCCATCAGCGCGTGGCGATATACTTTGGGGTTTTTGTTTCTGCAAATTTAGATTGCTGATGCACTGAGAGACAGAGGTTCGATTGGACGTTGTTATAATTAATTATGTGTGTGATCGGGCAACAAGGATGAACTGGGAATCGACAGGAACAACTTAGTTCTTCCACAAAAGAGATGCTACAAATGAATTCTCTGTGGGACATTGATGTGTAAAAAAATGTTTCTTTTCATGAGCAGGAAAGGTGTGTGCCTTGAGTGACATTTCCAAAAAAGGCAAATTTTGACCTTATAATTTGTTTTAAATTTCAATTGAAAATCCTTTGTTCTCACAACTTGTGGTACAGATGTGTGACAGTCCTTAGCGATTGGGTTTATTGGTTAGTACACTTCAGTATTGGTTTTTTTTCTAGCCCCATAGCGCTCGCAAAGTCGGGGAGCAGCTGGATGCGATTGGCTGTATGGTTTTTGGTTTGGTTGTTTTTATTTTTGTTTTTGTAAATGTTCTATCACTTTTTCCCTTTCTTTTATGACAGTGGTGGCTTTTTGTTGTTGTTGTTTGTTTTTTTGTTTTTTGTTGTTTTGTAAAATTCCAAAATTTGGGTGTTGTAACCTTGGTAGTTAAAAAAAAAGTAGTTGTCAAGATGTCGCAAAAAAAACGGAAAGCGCATCTGCATCCCCAACGATGCCTAACTTACAGGCAGAAGTTGGAAGAACCCCAGGACTGGGGAGGGGGAACGACGATTGGCAGTGGTCTTGGGTGGATAAGGGAACTTCAGCCCAGGCCATATGAGTGGGTTAGTGGAGGAGGTCGAGAGCCTGCGAAGGCAATTAGAGGAGATGAGCTCTCGGTTGCAGAAGGTTGTGGTGACTGGGCTCAAACACAAAAATATTAGAAATTCCACGGGGAGCCAAATACTGATGTTTTGGGGTTGGCTCGTGATTAATTAATTTGTTTTGTCGTTTTTGTTGTTGGCCATTTGACTCAGGGTCTACAAGCACTAGGGGTGTGCTTGTTTATGATGTGTTTCAGCTGTACAGCACGAGGTCATAACACGTTGTCTTTTTGTAGTGTTTATTATTCCACGGTGAAAATGCCGACATAGACACTCTGGTTTATTACTTTTCATTGTCTGTTTCATTGTTCTAATGCCAACTCTCGAAAGAGGTGAACTTGCATTTTCCAGGGATTTCTGGCGGCAGCTATAACCTTGTGGTTTGGTGATGAGGACCTATGGTTTTGCGTTCTCTGATTGCGGTTTGGATGCTAGGTGAGTGCAGTCCCTGGTGAGGGGAATCTGTTTATGCAGTGTGCATTGGTATTGGTGTGTCGTGCCGTATCACCAGATTTGTTGGCTTGGTGTTTAGGGTGGTATTGACAGTTAGTATTCATATGTTTGTTGTTCGGTTGGCGTAGGATTGAGTGTTCTCAGGAGCGGGCATTTCACAGTCGGGGGAGTGCGACATGTCAATGACATTTGTGGTCAAAGGGAAGCAACCTCACATATTAGCTCCCAGAGTTGGCAACCAGACACAGGGGTGTTATTTCCCTTCCGGAAGTGACCCGGTTTGTTTTTCAAACTTTCGGATTGGGTCTAGTTAGGGCTCTTCGTTCTAGCCTTTAGTACTTTATCATTGGTTTATTTAGAGATATTGATAGTAATAACAAATAATAGAGTAGTGTAGGGCTGTGAGTAAAGAGTAAGTACGAAATATATTTCAAACCTAAAAGGAAGCTACCATTCTGGATGAGAGTTGCTGGCGACTGGCTCCTTCAAGAAAATTACATCACCGATGCCAGACGTGTCTCCTGCAGTTTGGCGCCAGTCAAAAGGCTCCTGATCCTCCCTCAGATCAAGACACACTGTCATAACCCAGTCTGACTGCTGCCTCCAGATATAGTTAGGTTTTTAGGTTTTTTTTTTTTTTTTTTTTTTTTTTTTTTTTAGGTAGGGAATCTTCTGAGGGGGAAATTTGAAATTAATTGGGGCAACATCATGTCCTCCACCTCACCCATTTAGTTAGGGGAACTTAGGGTTTCTTATCATTGTATGTCCTCATCACCTGTGCCCCAACAACAACATCTGGGCAGTAAAAGAACTGGGAATCTGAAATTCTCTCATGTTGTCATTTGAACGAGAGATGCATAAGGGGTGGTCACAAGCATTGAGACAGACAGAAAGTGACACCGCCCACCCCCACTCTTTAAGACTAGGCAAGACAACGAGGCAGACTGCTTGATTCAGAAACTAAAACGAATAGCATAGACATTGTAATTTGTATTCTCGGTTCTTACAAACAGTTTTTGTTTCCATCTAATTAAAAGTAAATTCTACGTAAAGGGACTACCTACACAATAAACGTGCATTCTGTTTTCAATTTATGTTTTCAATCATCAAAACAGGGGAGAGGAGAACGAGTGGGAAGGGGCCGAGAGCGTGAGGAGATAGAGGAGGAAGTGAGAGAAGTGAGGGGACAGACAAAAAACACAAGTTCAAAAATTCAATTATTATGAACAACAGTTCAGCAATTTTGTTGATTGTTTGTAACTTTCACTCTTCAATAATGTCAAGATTTTCATACAAGTCTTCGCGACAGCAATGAAATCGAATAAATTCTCCTTGGTGGAGAGAACTGGTGGTTACGCCTAGCTTGAGTCAGTGTGTGTACTCTGGGTGAATAATCATCACAGGCTCGGAGACGGCATTGATTCCAGTCGAGACATCACCAGAACAGCATCACCTGTAATCCAGTGGTGTTCTCAACACCACAACTCTAAGGATGGCAGTGACGAACAGCAAAGGGAACGTAGGAAGAAATGAACCTGATGTCAGGGTTCAGTTGCTTTTTGCTCACTTGTTGCGTGTAATACAGACATCCTACACGTACAAGAAGCAAATAAATGGGGATTTACGTTGGTGGGGTGTACCTAAACTTTACAATTTTAGGTCGATGATAGAATTAGAAGTTATGAGGTTTGAGTTAGTGTTGGGTGCACCTCGCACTCACACAAGTCGCGATTTAGATTTCGATATACTGTCCTCTTGGTATGGAAGACAAGAGACTTACGAGGCAGGCCAATTCCCCACAACAATCTGTTTCCATTGACGGGGTAGAACGTAGCGTCTGCTTCCTTTCACCAACCTAAATAACTTGATATCAAACTTAGTTACAAACTCAGGTGACTGCAGGCAGAAACTGAAACAATTCTCAAGAACAGTTCTTTGTTAGTTCGCCAGAAACAAAGACAAGCGAGTTAAAAGACAAAACGACGCGTTTCGACCGCTCAGGTCTTCTTCATGCAAGATAAACAACGTTAAGGACAATGAAAAAACGAAGAACGAGAAATCACTTATCTTCTCAAGTTCGGCGCAGGATGGGCATTGGATCATTTATATGAGAAGATAAGTGATTGCTCGTTCTTCGTTTTCATTGTCCAGAACGTTGTTTATCTTGCCTGAAAAAGACCTAATAGGTCGAAACGCGTCGTGTTTTGTCTTCTAACTGTTTGTTCTTGTTTTGGGCGGACTCAATAGGAATTATTCTTGAAATCTGAAATTAAACGCATCTTACAAACCTGAGACTAGTTCAACTGTATAACTATTTTTCTCGAAGAGAATACGAATCTGCATCCATGCAGCAAGTCATTAAATTATGTCTAGTGACCACGCAGCCTTCGAAAGTTGAAAAGATGATAGACATGGTTGATTTGTCAGGTTGGAGTCAAGGTGAACGAATTTCATTCATCAAAGTGGTAGTGAACATTTCAATAGGTAACAGCCTGCACTTCATACATTTACTTTAAACTAGACACTATGTTTCTCATGCTAGTGTAACACAAAAGATCAGACTTTGAATCATTCAATTTCACAGCACCTTTACAGACTAAAATCACATTTATTCCTTAAATTAAAGGATTTACTACCTTCATCCACTCCAGCCGGTATG
>JADBJO010010388.1:35000-37500 GCA_016801955.1 Conus betulinus
GTCCCCTCACTTCTTCTCTCCCTTCCCTCCTTTATCCCCTTACGCTCTCGGCCCTTCCCCACTTTTCCTCCTTCCCCCTCTTTTGATGATTAAGGCATGTATTGTAAACAGATGCATGACTGTTGTGTAGATGGTCCTTTACTGAGATTGCTTCTTTAAGTAGGAAACAAAACTGTTTGTAAGAACCGAGAGCACAAATTGCATTGTCTGTATGATCTTATTCTAGTTTGTGAATCACCTGGTCTGCCTCTTTGTCTTCCATAGAATAAGAAACATGTACTGAGGTGCCTCTCTCCCCGTCTGCCTTCAGTCTGGCTGTTGATGAAGATGCATGGATTGACCGCCATTCACACACACACACACACACACACACACACACACACACACACACACACACACACACACACACACACACACACACACACACACACACACACACACACACACACACACACACACACAGCTTAAAATTATAAGCAGACAAAATTGGGCTAAAGAAACAAAAAGCTTGACTCTTCTTGCAACATCTTTGGTTAGATCAAAGCTGACTTACGGCCAAGAAGTTTATTTTTCTGCTCCTAAATATCTTATGAAGAAATTACAAAGTATTGACTCAAAAGCATATAAATTAGCTTTGGGAGTTCCTGTCCACACTCCGACTATTGCTACATATGGGGAGGTTGGTGATCTACCTTTGAACGAATTATCGAGAACTGTCTTCAGCTAAGTACATTATAAGAAGCAGTGCTGTTGAAAATGTCAACGTGAATGAAAACGTACTTAGATCAGATCTTCATTTCCAAAAAAAGCAAGGGCCATAAAATCTTTGACAAACAATAGCCACTTATACATCAGATATTCACAGTAGATTAGATCTGAAAACTAAAGATATAGGTAAGCGTTCGATTACGTCTCCAATTCCTCCATGGGAACTGAACAGAGTAGATTTTGACTTTCTCCAATGACGATCTAAAAAAGAGTGATAACCCTCATCTACTTGCTGCTTCTTTTCGCTCTCATGTTCATTCAAATTATTCTAACCATTTGAAGGTATATACCGATGGTTCTCTTATTGACACTAATGTGGCTGGTGCTGGGTTTGTAATACCTGGTCTAAAGAAAGAAAAATCGTTTCCATATTGGTGCAGGTCATTCTGTTTTCACCGCGGAACTGGTAGCCATTCTCATGGCACTGCGATACATTGTTAATCTTATTCACACTGAAATCCATGAAGTCTAGAGACAGATGTGACTTAGTAATTGAAATTAATCATCTCATACATTTTCTAATTCAAAAAGGGTTCCAGTGTAACATTTACTTGGGTTCCATCACATTGTGGTATTTATGGAAACGAATGGGCAGACAGAGTAGCTAGAGGAGGTGCAGGACAAAATATTCGTTGTGAAAACGTTTATATTCCTTTGTCTGTAAAGGAATGCTATAATCTTTTAGAAAAAAGACACCAAAGCTCGTGTGGGGTTATAATGCAAATCGGCACACCTCTTACAGCATGTCTTTGTTGAACGTTTTTCCAAGGGAAATTTCCAGTTTGTGTTTTAGACTTAAATATAATTCATTAAAATGTAAATATGTTGATACTGCAAAATGCATATGTGGGGGAAAGACTTTTGACATTTCATGTACTATTTAACTGTCCCACTATGCGGCAGTACCTACCCAATTTTCAGTTGCCAAATAATCCTACAATTGATGATTTTAAGACTCTGATTTCAAATCATTCATTTTTGGCTAATGTATCAAAATATTTACTTCGCAGTCCTATCAGTACATTAGTATGAGATTTCAGTATTTTTTAAGCAAACATGTTTATGCTGTTCATGTTCACTGATTTAAGCTTTATTTTCAATTATGTTTTTCATTTGTATAATAATATCAATGTCATCTTGATGTATATCATTTACAAACTAAGTTTCACAAATGACTTTCTTGAGGTAGAGGGGAGAGGGGGATAAGGTGAAGAACTGGAGGGAAAACGGGGGGGGGGGGGGGGGGAGACAGGAGAAGTTAGAAGAGTGGGGATGGATCGTAATTGGTCCAAATTGCAATATGGTGGCTAAAGCTTTTATTTCTATTGTTGTTGTTGTTGTTATCATTACTACTGTTATTATTATCATATCATTATCATCATTACCCATTTTTTTCTGTTTTGTATTATCGTCATCATCATCATCATAATCATCATCATCATCATCATCATCATCATCATCATCATCATCATCGTCAACATCATCATCATCATCATCATCATCATCTTTATTGTTATTGTCATTATTATTATCATCATCATTAATATTATTATGTTCTGAAAATCGCCTGCTAATGTAATCCTTTTTCAGACAGTTCTTCCCCTCTTTTTAAGGAACTCATGTACCCAAGTGCATGTGCTGGGGCGGTGTGTGTGTGTGTGTGTGTGTGTGTGTGTGTGTGTGTGTGTGTGTGTGTGTGTGTGTGTGTGTGTGTGTGTGTGTGTGTGTGTGT
>JADBJO010010388.1:45000-73301 GCA_016801955.1 Conus betulinus
GAGTAAAATTGTAACGTACACCAAAGCTCTAGGCGTACACACTACGGAGGCATAGATAAATAATACTATTTCTACTATAGGTCACGTCCGGCTCAGTACGACAGTTCCTCGGACGTCACAAATCACTTGAAAGGAGCGATGAAGAAAAGTCTTCTCCTGGGTCTTGCACTATCAGAAGGAGCAGCTCGCATAGTCCAACACCGAACCGGAGCGACGGCTCTGTCCAACACAGGAGCGACGGCTCCAACACACAAGAACTGTGGCTCTAACACTAATAGGAGCAGCGGCTCCATCACAGCAGATCGTTGGTTCTAACACCACAGGTGAGCTGCGGCTTTGGCACAACAGATCGTTGGTTCTAACACCACAGAAGTGACGACCCTGGTACAGCAAGAGCGACGGCTCTGATACAACTGGCACAGCAGGTCGCTGGTTCTAACACCACAGAAGCGGCGACTCTGGCCCAGCAGAAGTGTCGGCTCTGGCACAGCTGGCACAACGGGTCACTGTCGATCTCTAAATCGATCTCTCCACACCCCCAGCAGGGTGGAGACGGGGGTGGGGGGGGTGGAGGGTGGGGTAGATCCTGGCTATGCCCCAGACTTGGTAGCAGTTGCAGCCAGCTCCTGGTCACACCAGGGCTACGACTTTACTTGGGGGATCTGATAACTACTACCCTGATTATCTAGCCTACAACATGGCTATTATTCATCATAGTTATTATTCTTATTCATAACTTAGTTACTTTATATTTCACCAGAACTTGGGAAAAGTACCCAAGCGAAATCTACAAAGTTTCAATACAATATTACAATAGAACATTCTATGATTTTCGAAATTACGTTTTTGCACACTGGGCGAAAGGATTTCCACATACACCTTTTTACAAATGCACCAAGAATACATCATTGCACATAAGAATGATTTCTGTTCGTCTCTTTTATCAAGACAAGAATGTTTTTATCATTTCACATAATCACTACATTTCAAAGACTGATTTCTGTCATCCTTTTTATCAAGACAAAAATATTCATTATTAACAGAAACAGCCCTTAAATAGATATCAAACGAAATCCGTACATTCTTGTTTATCAACAGATGGATGTTCATTATACATATCAAAGGATGGTTTTGAAAACATATCAAAACGATTTCCGTACATTCCTATTTATCAACAGATGAATAGTCATTATACACATCAAAGGATGGTTTAGATACATATCAAAACGATTTCCGTTTATCTTCCCACATAAAAAATTCAGAGTACATCAAAAGGATTTCCGTTAGGCTTCCCACAACAGAATTCAGAATAGATCCTCCAACCATTAATACACGATAGTTTTTCATCGCTCACTTCCGGAGCTTACTATCATTTGCATCATTATAATACCCAGTTGCAAAGTGAAACGACTGCAGGCGAAATCTAAACAAATCTTAAATAAATGTCAGCGAACCGCCCAGAGAAACGTGGACAAACGAGTCACAAGACAACACACAACGCGTTTCGACCTCTTAGGTCTTCCTCAGGTGAAATAAAGACAGACAAAATAACGAAAATGCACTTAACTTTGATCGCTTCAGATTGCTTCTGAGTTCAGCGCAAGGAAGGCGTTGAATGAGAACGAGGCTGTCGGAAGGGAAATAATGTGTGTCAAAGTCGTAAAGATGATAATAATATTACTGATAGGGATACTAATAATGGTCAAAATATTAAAAAAAAAAAAAAAAAGGTCAATAAGTATGGGTATGGAAGAAAGGAGAGTGGGTTAGAGGATTCTTAAACAGCAGGGTTGCCGTGGCAACAGTCTCAGAGGAGAAGGCGATGGTGATGTCAATACTAGTGGTGGTAGTATCAATACTAGCAATATTATTACTGAATGGTACTACTAAGAACGATAGTGAAGGTTAAGGTAATAGAAACACAATACAGAATTATATATTTAGGAAATACATTTTTATAATAATCAAATAAATAAATAAATGTGCGCGTTTTTGTGCGCGCGCGCGCGTGCGTGTGTGTGTGTGTGCGCGCGTGCGCGTCCCTGTGTGTGTGTGTGTGTGTGTGTGTGTGTGTGTGTGTGTGCGCGCATGCGTGCGCGTGCGCGCGCGTGTGTGTGCTTGTGTGTGTGTGTGTGTGTGTGTGGAGATGTGTGTGTGTGTGTGAGGGGGGGGGGGGGTGCGCATAGTTATCAACATTTCCACAACATATGCACAGGAAAGAGGGAAGATGGAACAGGAGTTCATGTTGAAGAAATAGTGAAAGAAAATAAAAGAAAAGAAAACCAAATGACGTGAAGGAAATGGAGTGGACAAGTATCTGAATAAACAATAGACTGATGTGAGAAATAGAGAGGGTGTGGTGAGAAGGGAAAGGAAGATAGCTATAAGTTATGTGTAAGGTAAATAGTGGGAGATATGGTATTATGTGTGTTTAGTGGGAAGATATTGTGGGCTGAGACTGAAGTGGTGGGTTGGTACATGTAACTTTAAGGTGTTGATGGGCATGAAGGTGGAGGGGAAGAAGGGGATGGGTTTTTATATACTGACTGGGGGGGGGGGGGGGGGGGCAACATATTCACACCTATACACAATCTCTCTCTCTCTCTCTCTCTCTCTCTCTCTCTCTCTCTCTCTCTCTCTCTCTCTCTCTCTCTCTCTTCTCTCTCTCCTCCCCCCCCCCCCCCTTTCCCCCCTCTCTCTCTAAAACTTAAGTTATTGTATCTAAGTATTATCATTATTTTAATTCTACAATTATGGCTGGCAATGGGATTAGTGATAATGGGACATAATGCTTAGAAGTATAAAGGTAAAAATGACAATGTAGTGAACTCAGGAGCAATCTGAAGCGATCAAAGTTAAGTGCATTTTCGTTATTTTGTCTGTCTTTATTTCACCTGAGGAAGACCTAAGAGGTCGAAACGCGTTGTGTGTGTTGTCTTGTGACTCGTTTGTCCACGTTTCTCTGGGCGGTTCACTGACATTTATTTAAGATTCATTATAATACATTAGCGAAAAGGATAAACAACACTTTTTCCATCATTATAATGTATTATAATTCATTAGCGAAAAGATAAATAAACAACACTTTTTCCATCATTATATATATTCAGCGAAAAGGAAAAACAACACTTGTTTGCATCATTATAATACTTTTGCGAAAAGGATATGCAAAACTTTTTTGTCATAAAGCAATGAACTAGCTAAGCCATCTCCTTTTCCGATCACTTATCAACAACATTTTTTTTTTTTCTTCTTTCTATTCAGAGAAAGATAAACACACTTTCTAAAAAACCATTTCGTCCTATCACCCAGTCAAGTCAAAAGATATATCAAAGGACAACAAATACTATTTTTTAAAAGACTTTCACTAGGCGCTGAGAAAGTTACGGTCGTCTATAGGAGCAGAGAAACGATTTCGGTTTGAGATTTCAATTTACTAATAATGGAATACCTGACTGCCACAGAAACTTGTCCACAGTCCCTCTTCGGCCACTGGAATGTTGCACTGCCGGAATTGCTGTAGAGACTGCCCGACCCTTTCAGCTCACCTGGCTTATACAGAGCGCACGTCAGCAGCAGTCAGGTAAACTAATCAACCGGATTTCCGGTGAACATGTTCCGGCAAACGCGGTCGTAAAAATTTGTGACCGGACGGTCCGTCACACAGCAGCTTTCCCGTTCTTCAGACTGTTGAGTGCCTTGCATATCTCGGTCTTCGTGATTTCTCTGCTGTTGATGTCGAGGGGGTCGCCAGGCGCCAGCTGTGGCCTGTCTTCTGGTGAGGGTCGATTTTGCACCTCCAGGAAGTGTTCTTTCCATCTCGCTAGCTGATCTTCTATTGAGGTCAGGAGTTTCCCTTCCTTGTCCCACACTGGTCTGTTTGGGGTTGCTGCGTCGTCCATTGAGGAGTCTTGTGGTAGCATACAGGGTCTTAAGGGTCCCTTGCCGGCTGCTTCCTCTGCCTTGACTGCGATGGTGTTGATGAATGCTTACTTGTCTGCACGTAACTGTTTCTTGACTTCCTTTGCAATTGTGGTGTGTCTGGTTGCAGCTCTCTGTTTCTGCTGACGTTTTTTGCCTGGTTCAACTCTCGTTTGTTTGGTTTTCTCTCTTCCCCTCTTCCACCTTCTGCCAGGTCTCATCACTAATCTATGGCTTCCTGTTCTTTTGTGGCTTTCCCAGCACTTCTTCGCATGCTCCCACAACAGCGTCTTTTATGGTTGTCCATGTGTCCTCTACTGTATCTGCCTGATCCATCTGGACAACTTCAAAACGATTGTGGAGTGATATCTGAAATGCTTGCTTCATGTTCTGGGTTTTCAACTTCCTGATATTGTATTTCACTCTTGGATTTTGTTGCTTCTTCCTTGCGGACAGCCTCATCTTTATCTTGGCAACTACAAGGTGATGGTCTGATCTGATGTCCGCGCCACGTTTTACTCTCGCGTCCTGCAAGGAGCTCCGAAACCGTTGTCTCACAATGACGTGATCTATTTCATTCTCTGTCTGATGGTGAGGTGACACCCAAGTGGCCTTGTGGCAGCGCCGGTATGGGAAGAGCATGCCTCTGATCACAAGGCCGTTGACAGCACAGAAGTCAGCGAGCAACTCTCCATTCTCATTCATGTCACCTAGTCCATGTTGTCCCATCTCCCGCTCTCCGTCAGTGTTGTCTCTCCCGACCTTGGCGTTCATATTCCCCATCAGGATGAGCATGTCCCGTTTCGGAATTTGTCGACAACTGACTGGAGCTAGGCGTATAAGTTGTCCTTGTCTTCCTCCCCTGCGGTGTTAGTGGGGGCGTAGCACATGACAAGGGACGCCTTCTAGAAACGGGACTCAAACCGCGTGGTGATGGTGTGGTCTGACACTGGTTCCCATTCTATCAGACTCTTGGCGGCCTGCTTGGACAGCAGGAGGCCTACTCCGGCTTCGTGGTGGTCGTCTTTGTTCTCCTGGTCAGAATAAAGCATTGTCTCTCCTGTCTGTAGCTTAGTCTCTCCATGAGAGTTCCATCGGACTTCGTACAGGCCGAGTATTGTGAGATGGTACTGGTTCATCTCCCTCACCACTTGTGCACATCGTCCAGTCTCCCGTAGCGTCCTCACATTTCACAATCCAAGTAGGATGGGTCTCTTCACTGATAACAGCTTCGGGGCGTTCATCAAGGTTGTTCTCAGGCAAAGCTGGGTTGTTGGCTCTATAGCTTCCTGATGGGTTTGGCTGCAGTGCGTCATAAGTCTCCTAGGTGGAGCCCCAGATCCCCTACAAACTGAGTTGGTGTTATTAGAAAAGTAGTTAGATTCAGAATCAAAAACTTACTTTGAGATTATTTCGACAGGGTTGCCCTGTCTTCTTCAGCTCACTGTTGCTGTTGTGGCAGCGAGTCCTGGTGGGGCGACTGTTGTGTGGGGTGAATAGTTGTCAGGATCTGATTGTAGATTGGGGGGGGGGGGGTGTAGAGTTCAAAACCTTGATCTCTATTCAGGCTGGGGCGTCTGGTCTTGATTTTTAGGGCGTCTGGTCTTGATTTTTATTGATAATTTAAGCACGGAGACTTCATGGCCCAAAGTTCCATAAATATAGGAGTAGCAGGGAGGAGGTGAAGAACTGGAGAAATTGGGGTGGAAAGATAGGTGGGTGGGGATGGATAATAACTGGTCAAGATCGCAATGTATTTGATCAGAGATTTTATCATTATTGTCATCATCATCATCATCATTATTATTATCATTATTGTTATTGTTATCATCTTCATCATTATCATGATTATAATTATTTCGATGATGGTGATAATAATGATTGTTATTGTTGTTGTTGCTCTCAAATTAATATCAATAGTAGTAAGGGTAGTAGTGTTCTTGTTATTGTTGTTGCTGTTACTATTATTATTGTTGTTGTTATTAGTAGTAGTAGTAGTATGTTTTAGAAATCGCCCGCAAATATGATGCTTTATCAGTGTTTTCCCCCTTGTCGAGAATCTCATGAACCAAGCGCATATACTGGGGGGTGGTGTGTGTGTGTGTGTGTGTGTGTGTGTGTGTGTGTGTGTGTGTGTGTGTGTATGCGCGCGCGCGCAGGTGTGGATCAGGAGAAGGTGTGTTGTAATAGCTCCCCGCTGCCACCCTCCTAAATCATAATTCAAAAATTTCTTTTTTTTTTTACTCCCCGAAAGTACGCATTCCGAAAAAAAAAGTATCTGCATTAAACACGTCAAAAGAAGCAGCGTCATCAATGGGAAGGTTGTACACTACCTAAACCACTCCCCCCTCCCCCCACCCCCCACCCCGCACACACACCCTTCACTACCTCTCAACTATCACTGCTAAACTGCTGATCGGTAAGTGTACTTTTTGAGTGAGTCATTATGATGAGTGATATTGTTGTGTCGTTCGGTTGACGATGACACAACATATTAACAATAGAAAGGACACGACAATTGCGCAATCAGTGTTGTGCTCTGAAAACCTTCATCTATCATATTATGTTTTAAAACATTGTCATTCTACCTTCATGTCTAGTTGTATTCTACAGATACTGATGGCTATATATTATCATCAATTGACCCCACCACTCTTCTGCTGGGAGGGGTGGTGCTGTTGTGTCTGCTGTGGTGGCTGTCCACACGACGACCCCCGGGCCTCCCCCCAGGCCCTGGACCTGCCCTGCCCCTGCTGGGCCACCTGCACCTGATGCCCAAGGACCCACGGCCCCAGTTCTGGACGTGGAGACGTCAGTACGGGGACGTGTTCAGTCTGTACATGGGAGGGAAAGGGTGTGGTGGTGCTGGCCAGCTATTCAGCCATCCGTGAAGCCCTCGTCACCTTCGCTGACGTCTTCTCCGATCGACCACATGATTTTCTTTTAGGACAAATCACTAACTATAAAGGTGATAATTATATTTCCGTCATTTGATGCGTTGTGTATAACAAAAAAAGCAAACATGTTTCTGCTGTCTACAATGAATACGTGTATTCCACCAATAAAGAGGAAACATCTTTGAGACAGACAAAGAGAGAGAGAGAGAGAGAGAAAGCGCGAGAGAGAGAGAGAGAGAGAGAGAGAGAGAGAGAGAGAGAGAGAGAGAGAGAGAGAGAGAGAGAGAGAGAGAGAGAGAGAGCGGAAGGGAGTGAGGGATGATGAGAAGTGAGAGGTAAGGGATGGGAATTGGGGAAAGAAAGAGGAGGCGAGTCATACGCAAAACGTTTTGAAGTCTGAACAATGTTTCCTTCTTTTCTACAACAAAGGAATCGTCACTACGTCTGGACGTGAAATGGAGGAACAGCGGAAAATCTCCCTGGAGATTCTCCGTCAGATGGGCATGGGCAAGAACGTGCTGGCTGAAAAAATCCAGGAGGAGATCACTCACTACATCCAAAATATAAAGAGCCACCAGGGGGCGCCAGTTGATCTTGAAAAAAACGACGAAGGTCAGCATCTCCAACAACATCTGTTCCATCGTCTTTGGAAAACGGTTTGACTACCAAGACCACGACTTCCTACAGTATTTAGAACTCTTTGATCGCAACTTCAAGCTGCTATCAGGTTTGTGACATTGTGGGTTTTTATTTTACGTGACTGCTTATTTCAAGCGAGAGCATGTATATGTAGTCATTCTTACCATGTATGTTGCACAGAGTTTTATAGGTTTAACATTCCTTTCGATTCTTCTCAGTGTGGTCTGCAGCCTGTGTCCAATGCTTGACCCTGAACACTTTGCTTTTCTCCTGCCGTTCCCGACAGTGCTCTTTTCAGCTGACGTCAGTTGCACCCTCTGAAGAGGACAGTGAGTGGTGAAAGGTAAAAGAATTCTTTCAATGGAGTTATCTTTCGTGCCATCTTAGTGGCATTATTTCCATGCCGCTCACTCTGGCCCCTGTAGAAACCAGTCACGTCCAACTTCATCCGTCGCAGCCTGAAATCCACAGGTGCTGAAGGAGCTGTGAATATCGGGTGGATGCAGTCCACGTGATGAGACCGCGCGCATGTTGCTGATTTACAGTGGTAGTGTTCAGTCGCGCCGGTTTTGATATCCATGACAATATAGACATAACACAATTTACTACGCCATCTACGGATGATAGATTTTGCTCTGTCTTGGATCGAGTTTGAGTGAGTCTTGACCATTAGACGTCACTTGTCTGGGACATTCATGTCAATGAATAGAATGAAACGCCTGCATAATAAAGCCTCTCTTAGGAGAACTATCCCCCATCCACCCCCCCCACCCAGCGATTATTTTTTTTATTTCAGTGGAATGTTATGAATATGATCCAATAGGCATGAAAGTGTCTTGCGTGATGGGGAAGTGTGTAGTGTTTTCTGTATTTGTAAATTTACGAAATGCAAGAAAAAGTCACTTCATAAGTTTGTCCCATTTTTCAGGAATGTGCTAAAGATAGATTCACTTGTTTAAAAAAGCGAAATCATCAATAGTACCGTTCAACACTGGCTGTAATTCTTGTAACCTCAGACACATACATTTTATAACAGTGAACAAAATGGACATGTTTGAAAATGAATTTAAGTGAGGGAAGAACAAGTCTGCCAACATGTTTTTCTGATAAAGTCAGCGATGAAAGAACAGAAATCAGCGTTGCATATGGTTGGATAACCATTCACGGTAGTGATGATGAACACAAGAGCTTTGTAAAGGGCGAAGATACAGACGTAAAGAATAATTTGCCGATGGATTTTGTACAGAAAATAAAAAAGGTACGCATATACATATTTTTTGTATTTCTTTGAATCAGACCTGGACGTCCTAGAAGCTAAGGAGCTGTCTGTCTCAGACTAAATGGCTCAGTTTTCCAAGGGAAATATCAAGGTGCTAGACTTTTCAAGGCTCGCGCGCCGCCTTGTAGCCAGTCAGAAGGGAAGTAACAGAACAGCAGGGGGGAATCCAAAGGTCATGGAGATTGCAAATGGGAGAGATAACAAAGTGCGACCAAAGAATTTCAGGATTGGATGCGCCAGTTTTGTTGAAAAAAAAGAAGACAATGCTAAGCGGGATTTCATGAGAAAATTAAAGTTTCAGAAACAAGGCAAATAAACGATTGTGTACGTTCACAAAAGAATCAGTACTAAGGCACAGTTAACATCGTGAAAGGAGTGGATATTGATTCCACTGACGTTCCCGTGCAACATAAACCAATTTACCGTCCTAAGTTTTCATGAGAAAGAATAAAGCCATTAACAGAGTAGTAGGACTGTTGAAAATAAACAGGGCAGTAGAGAAATGTGAACACAGCAATAGAATGGGTTCCCCCTGCCATTGTCAGACCAAACAAAGACGATGTGCTCAACATGATGCTCCATAACATTGGTTTCCAACTAGTATTCTGAAAGAAGGTAACTTAAAAAAAAATTGTAGTGATGAGGATTCTCAGAATATCTTGAAGTCTAATAGCAAAAGACATTCTTTTAATTTACTGATTATTCAAACGGTCCAACATACTAACCAAGGTTATTCACAAACGTTTAAAAAGAACTCGTTCTGCTTTCATCATTTTAACCATTTTCACAGACAGTGTAGTATGTGCTGGTACATGTTCAAAATGTATAAATGCATTACTACAGTTGTTTCAGTGTAGCTGAAATGAATTAGAAATGTATCTCGTCATAAGTTCTTAACAAGTGACATAAACAGGATTTAGTGTTAACACTTTTACAATGAAAGTGACCAAAGAAAGTAAACTTAATCTTGTTCCAAATTTAACTGTAAATGTCACTGGCATGTTTATGCCAAGTCCCATCAAAAGAGATTTGAATTTTCACCCTACTTATTAGTTTGGTGCGACACAGAAGCAAATCAAACGGCAGAACGTAAATGTTTCTCTGTAGGATATTAAGTGGTTAATGTGCATTTCGTAATCTGAAGACAGAGGTTGATGCGGCTCTGTTCCTTCTATTTCTAGACATAAATGTTTCAGTTACATATCCTGAGAAAAAGACACACCCGAAGGTGCGGGTAGGACCCAGAGAAGCACTTTCCTCAACCGCCGAACAAACCAGCTGGGAGCAATCCTTCACCGCCTTGGAAGCCTGCGCTGTGTGTTCATATAGGGTGCAGGCATGCACACGTGAAGGGTGTGACATACTGACATATCCCACTTTATCCATGAGAAAACTTTGACACTGTAAATTTCCTATGTCTGTGTCTGCAGTTGTTAACGATATATAATAATATGTAAACCACAATTGGCAACCCTAAATGCTAGGAAGGAAATGGTTAACAACTGCAGACACAAGTGGAAATTCCTATCAGTGAGCAGAAATCAAAAACACACGAAACACACAGGCAGCACGTGATGACAGACAACACAAGTAGCTATTAAGCACTGGCAGCACAGACCCCCCACATCCTGACGATTGCGGGCGCATGAAACAACGTTGTAGATTTTAAGCCTTATTTTTAAACCTTACCTTTTAACAGATTAATATATATATATATATATATATATATATATATATATATATATATATATATATATATGCAGGCAGGTAGGTAGGTAGGTAGGTATACATACACAAATAAACTAATGTTTCAGATTCATTGAGAGTCGGGTTTTCGAGGGATTGTTTTCAGTTCTGATACTTTTCTGTCATGGATTAATGCAGAACCTCTAAGTAAATGTAACTCCAAAATGAAATATGTATACTTACAATTTCTACATTTGAGCACAATTACGTGGGTCAGGAGAAAGAGGCGTGATATGTCAACTGACGCTGTGTTTGGTTTCATGACTTCAAATCTTCAAACTGTTTTCGCAGGAACTGCCATTCTGAATTTCATTCCTGCATTGGGCTACATACCTGGTGACCTGTTCGGAGGACGGGAGGCCAAGGCCAACAGTGACAGTCTTTACCGTTTCATGGATAAACAAGTGGCTGAGCATTACACACAGGAGAGAGGGGAGCATCAGGACAACACCGACTTTATCCATAGTTACCTTCATCACATTGAACGGCTTAAAAGACTTGGGGATGTGAACACTTCCATCAACGGTTTGTAGTCAGATCTCTGTCTGTCTGTCTGTCTGTCTGTCTGTCTCTCTCTCTCTCTCTCTCTCTCTCTCTCTCTTATTAGTATAGATCTGACATAACAGTGCAAAGTCAAATGTATATGAAATATAACAGGACTTTGAGGAAGAGGAGAGATAGAGAAGAGAGAAAAAGAAGAAGGAGAAGAAGAGAAGAAGGAGAAGAAAGAAGAGGGAGAGAAAGAAGAAGAAGGAGAAGAAGAGAAGAAGGGAGGAAGAAGAGTAGAAGAGAGAAGGAGAGGAAGAAGAAGGGAAGAGGAGAGAGAAGAAAAAGAGGGAGGAGAAGGAAAGAAGGAAGAAAGGAGAGGAGAAGGAAAGAAAAGAAGAGGAAAGAAGAAAAGAAAAGAGGGAAGGAACAAAGAGAAAGGGAGGAAAGAGAGAGAAGAAGAAAGAGGAAAGAAGAGAAGAGAAGAAGAGGAGAAGGGGAGAAGGAAAAGAAGAAGAGGAGGAAGGGAAAAGGAAGAGAGAAGAAGAGGAGAAGAGAAGAGAATGAGGGAAAGAAAGAAGAAGAAGAGAGAAGGAAAGAGGAAGAAGGAGAAGGAAGAGGAGGAGGAGTGAGAGGAAGAGAGAAGAAGGAAGAGAAGAGAAAGAGAGGGGAGAGGAGAAAGGGAAAAAAGGAGAAGAGGAGAAGAAGAAAGGAGAGAAGAAGAGAGAGGAGAAGAGGAAAGAGGAGAGGAGAGAGAAGATAAGGAAAGAGAAGGGAGAGAAGAAGAGGAGAAGAAAGGAGAGGAGAGGAAGGAAAAGAAGAAAGAGAAGAAAAGGAGGAAAAGAAGGAAGAGAAGGAAGGGGAACAGAGAAGAGGGGAGGAGAGAAGAGGAGAAAAGAAGAAAGAGAAAGAAGACGAGAGAGAGGAAGAAAAAGAAGCGGAAGAAAAGTGGAAGAGAGAGAGGAATAAGAGAAGAGAGGAGGAAAAGAGAGAAAAGAAGAAAAGGACAAGGAGGAGAAGGAAGGAGAAGGGAAGAAGGAAGAAAGGAGAAAGGAAGAGAAAAAGAAGAAGAAGGAAAGGAAAAGAAGAAAGAAAAGAAAAAGAGGGGAAAAAGAGAAGAAGAAGGAGAAGGAAGAGGGAGCGAAAGGAAAAGGAAAGGAGGAAAGAAGGAGGGGGAAGAGAGAAGGAGAAAAGAAGAGGAGGAGAAGGGGAAAAGAAGGAGGAGAAGGAAAGGAAGAAGAGAAGGAGGAGGAAGAAGGAAAAGAAAAGAAAGAGGAAGAGAAGGAGGAGAAGAAAGAGGAAGTAGGAGAGGAGAAAGAAGAAGAGAAGGGAGAAAAGGAGAAAGGGAAAAGAGAAGGAAGAAGAAAGAGAGAAGAAAAAAGGGAGAAGAAAAGAAGAAAGAAAGAAAGAAGAGAAGAGGGAAAGAGAAGAGAAGGAGAGAGGAGGAGAGAAGAGAGAAGGAAGAGAGAGAAGAGAGAAAAGAAGAGAAGAAAAGAGGAAGAAGAAGAAGAGAAGAAGAAGAGGAAGAGAAGAAGAGAAAGAAAGAAAAGAAAGAAGGAAGAGGGAAGAAGAAAGAGAAGAAGGAGAAGAAAGAAAGAAGGAAGAAAGGAGGAAGAAAGGGAAGAGAAGAGAAGAGGAGGAGAGAGAAAGGAAAGAGAGAAGAAGAAGGGAGGAGAAAGAGAAGAAAGAAGGAAGAAAGAAAGGGAAGAGAAAAGAGAAGGTGAGAGGGGAGAAAAGAAGATGGGAAGAGAGGAAGGAAAGAAAGAAGAGAAGAAGAGAAGGGAGAAGAGAAAGAGGAGAAGAGGGAAAGAGAAGGAAAGGGAGAAGAAGAAGAAGAGAGAGAGAAGAAGAAGGAGAGAGGGGAAAAGAGAGGAGGAAGAAAGGAGGAAGTGGAGGAAAGAGAAGAAGAGAGGAGAAGAGAAGAAAAAGAGAAGGAAAGGGAGGAAAGGAGAAAGGACGAAGAAGAGAGAAGGGAAGAAAGAAAAGGAGAGAAGGAGAGAAGGGGAAAGGAAGAGAAAAAGAGAAAGGAGAAGAGGGAGGAAAAGAAAGGGAGAGGAAAAGGAGGAAAGAAAGAGAAGAGGAGGAGGGGGAAGGAGAAGGAGAAAAGAAGGAAAAGAAAAGAAGAAAAAGGAAGGAGAGAAAAGGAGGAAGGTGAGAAACGAAAGAGAAGAAGAGGGAGAAAGAAAGGAAGAGAGGGGGAGAAAAGGGGGCAAAAGAGAAGAAGAATCGAGAAGAGAAGGAAGGGAAGAAAAGGGAGAAGAAAAGAGGAGAAAAGGGATAAGAGAGGAAGGGAAAAAAGAAGGAAGAAGGAGAAGAGGAAGGGGGAGAAAAGGAAGAGAAAAGGAAGAAGAGAGAGGAGGATCGAACAATGCGAAAGAAAAAAGAAGAAATGAAAGAAGGGGGGCGGGAATAGAGAAAAGAGGGGGGGGAAGAGGGGAGGGGAGGAAAAAAAAAGGGGGAAAGAAGGAAAACGAAGGGAAGAAAGAAGGGGAAGGGAAGAGAGGAGAAAGTTGAAAGGAAGGGAAAGAGAAGGAAAGGGGGAAAGAAAGAGAAAAGAGGAAAGACAGGAAGGGAGAAGGGAGGAAAGAGGAGGGAAAAGAAGCAGAAGGGGAGAGAAGAAAGAGAGAGAAGGATGGGAGAAAGAAAAGGAAGATGGAGAGGAAAGGTTGAAAGGGGTAAAAGAAGGGAAAGAAGAAGAAGAAAAGAGGAAGAGGGAGAAAGAGGGGAAAGAAAGAAGAGGATGGAAAAAGAGAGAAGAGGAAGAAGAGAGAAGAGGAAGAAAGAAGGAAAGAAAGGAGAAGAACAAAGAAAGAGAAGAAAAAGAGAGGAAGAGGGAAGAAGGGGGAAGGAGGAAAAGTGAGGGGGAAGAATGTGGAGCAGAAAAGGAAGGGGGAGAAGAGAAAGAAGAAGAAAAGGAAAGGAAGAGAGAGGGGGGAGAGAAGAGGGAGATGAAGGAAGAGAAGAAAAAGAGGAAGAAGGAGAAAAGGGGAGAAAGAAGGAGAGAGAGAAGAAAAGGGGGAAGGAGGAAGAAAGAGGAGGGAGAGAAACAAAGGAGGAGAGAAGAAAGGGAGGAAGAGGAGAAGAAGAAGGGAGACAGGGGAGAAGAAGAAGGAAACGGAAAGAGAGGAGTAAGGGGGAAGAAAGAGGCAGAAAAAAGGGCAGAAGGAGAGAAGAAGGGAGAGAAAGAAGAAAGGAGGAAAAGAGAAGGGAAGAAAGGGGAAAAAGGGAAAAGGGAAAGAAGGGGAGGAGGGAAAAGGAGAGCACATAAGGAAGTAAGACAGACTAAGAAAGAGAAGGCGGAGAAAAGGAAAGAGAAGAGAAGGAAGAAGAGCGATGGGGGAGAAGAAAGAAAGGGAGGAGGTAAGGAGAGGAGGCGAAGAGAAGAAGAAAATAGACAGCGAACGAGCAGGAAGTGAGAGAAGGAAAGGAAGAGAAGGCAAGAAAGAGAAAGAAGGGAACAGGAGGGAAGGGGATCAAGGCTAGAAGATAGAAAGAGAAGCAGGAGGAAGATAGAAGAACCGGGGAGGAAAGAGAAAGAGGATAGAGAGAAAGAAGCAGGAAGGCAGCGAAGAAGAAGGAGAGAGAGAGACGAAAAGGGAGAAGGAAGAGAAGTGACGAAAGAGAAAGAAGAAAGAGAAAGAGGAAGGAGGAGGGGAGAGGGGAGAGAATGGAGAAGGGAAAGGGACAGCCAGAACAAAGAGAAACGAGAGGCCGAAGGGGAAGAGGAGAGATGGGGGAGAAGGGAAGGCAAGAGAGGAAGGGGAGGGAAGGACAGGAGGAAAGAGAGGAAAAGGAAGAGAAGAAGGAAAAGGAAAGAGAAGCCGAAGGGACCGAGAACAGCCACGGGAAAGGAGAGGGTAGGGGAAAGAGAAGCAGAAGAGGAGAAAAACAGAAGAAGAGAGAAAGGGGAAGGAGACGGAAAAAAGGAAGAGCAGAAAAAGGATTCAAAAAAAAAAGAAAGAAAGTATAGAGAGAGGAAGAAAGGAGAGAGGAGTGGAATAGGAGGGGATAAGATAAAGAATCGAGAAGGAAGAGGAAGATTAGATAATGAAAGAAGTTTAATACTATCTGATTGAATGCATCAACTAGCAATAATTCTAATATATATAAGCAGTTTTCTAAGTAAAAGAAATAATAAATATCAAATCCATAATATAATATACCCTTATCGAGGAATAATATAATTCAGATAATATCCTTAATACGTCAAATGTCACCGAAAGTAGAATAGAAAGTGCTAGACAGCCCTGAGAAGAACTAAATCCGAAGGGAAAATAGTATTGTCATTAGATACAAAATATTATTAATAGAATATAGTGTCGAATACTTTATGAGATATTGACATAACTTATACGAAAAGAAATAATATTACCTACGATCCTTGTACTGAATATAAAGTTCCGCGATAGATGCTAGTAGACTCTAAATAAGATACTAGATGTGCAATATACTCAAGCACTGATTCAGAAGAATAGTGACCTAGAACTATTATCTAGATATAGGGCCGATAAATAAATAAGATCTAATAAATTATAATATGACTATCTACATAGATGCGAGATACTGTGTCACATATGATAAATAAATACGTTCACAATAAATGATATGAATAGATTAAATTGCTATTATAATCGGAACGAATATTTCACATAGAATAAAGCCTCAGAGTAGACGCTCGAAGTATAGATCACACCATCCAACCCCGATTATTTAATAACGAAGATATATATAGAATAATACTTATTTATCCACTATAAGCTTAAATTAGCTATTATACATATTAATAGGTATACTTTCATTAATTCATATTACATGATATAATATATCACGTTATAGAATAACATAATCAATTTCAAATCGCTGTGGTAATTAATTAATCATCAAGGAAGTAAATTGAACCTCTAAAGCGGAGTAAGAAAATTATAAAATAATCTACAAGTATAATCCCCATAAGTATCAATATCATATAAGAAACTATAAATGTCTCATAGATGTTGCAGGACAAGAAACTTGAACTTATGAGATATATTAATATCATCATAAATTAAACTGTTACAGTTTATAGATAAATATATGAAATTATCGATCAAATAATCTGAATACGAGAATTCGGATTAATATATATACTCAGACTCCTCATAGGATGTAATACATATAATATAATTCTCAACAAAGAATTCAAAGAATAGAATCACATATGTATCATCAGATGAACAATAGTGTACTAGGACGCCGACATTAACGCTCCTCATACTTAATAATATGAACATTATCCACGCCTTGCTAATATGCTTAGACGCACTTTCTCGTACTCATTCTAAGGAATATAACTATCTATACAACAAAAATAAGTAAGACTATATATATATGGACTTAACAATCATCATCAATAGACTAAGCATGCGTCATGTATTATAATATTCTACTTAAATAAGACTCACATGTCGATATTTATCTGTTTTTAATAACTATCTGAAATTAATCGCGTTATATTTTGAAGAATCCTATGAGTTAATAATCAATTTAATACATATAAATAATTACAACTAAGCATCAAAGAATAACTAGCATATCTTATCAATCAACTACTATAATGAATCATCGTTAAGTATTAATCAATATCACATATACATCATCTAAATCAAAGATGGACAATTATATATCAAAACATAATTGTTCATAATATCCGTAAGAAGAGATAATAATATTGAATGGATGAGTAAAGGCATAAGATTAAGAACCTAGTAAATAATCTTCTAAAAGGCTATATATATTCATCATAGAATGTACTCTATAAAATATATATCCTTCCCAATTTACCAATTCCGCCTAATTAAAGCAGGCCATCATCATTTAGTTTAGTCTTATTCATGTCGTCAAGAAATGAAGGTGTCATAAATAATTTTTCTCTACATCTGTATAAGAGTTTAACTGTGGATCAGTATAATGTGATGCTGTTGTGATTCAGAGAATCATCAGGCATATTACTATATTGATTTTGTATACGAAAGTGGGTGAAAAGTTTCAACAGGTCTGGAACAGATAGAAAAAAGAGCTAATCAGTTTGTAAGAAATGCAAAGACAAATTAAGCAACGGGAAAAAAAATTAGCAATGGTGAATGACAGTACTAAAAATCAATCAATGCAAGTGCATTTTCTGACATTTTCAAACTTCTCACTTTTCTGTCATGATGGGTTTTTTTTTAACCTAGTGATAAATGAATGGAAAGCATCTTTGCATAACGTTTATTTCTCACTGTGATGAAGAGGCTGATCTCAAGACATTGTGGGACTTTTCATAACGACAATGACGACAAAGATACGACTGACAGAAGACCAGCATTCCAACCAGAAGGAGTGAGTATCCTGAGTGGCAAGCAAAAGAGGACGCTACTGGCCGGCCTCATGTTGTCTTTACATGGCTTCAGACATCATGATATATGACGTGTTAGGGAGAAGAGGAGATGTAGTGGTGAAAAGGAGCATAGTAGACAGTAGAGTGCTTTACAATAATCACTTACAGATCCACCTGCACCTCCCCCCCCCCCCCCCCCCCCCCCCCCCCCCCTCAAAAGAAACACCATCTTTCGATTCATCTTCCTCTATGGGTCATCATCGTTGAATGCGTTTCCACCGAAGCGTAGCCGTAATAGTAGTATCGTGGTATCGCTCAGTTGCCGTGCGCTCCCTTCAGTTCTCTATGTGAAGCAGGCGTTTTCGGTTCCAAATACAGTATGCACCCATCATGCCCTGCTATTTACAGTTGAGTTTGTTCACTTTCATGTTTGTGTCATCCTCAGTACTTTTGTACAGCTTTCATATTTGTGTTCATGTCAATGTTTAGCTCACATGCTAAACCACAGGCTGCCATTAAAAACATGCATGAAGATTTTGCTTTAGGAAACTTTCTTAAGTGTTTGATTATGGTTACTGTGCAGCGAGGCTCACATTACTCACATCAGTCATTTATCCAAATGATTACCCCGAGAAAGGCCTGATCTATTCTGAAAAGACAACACATAGTGAGGAATTCTTAGTTCGTAGTAAATTAGAAAACGTTGACAAGGAAACTGAGAATAAAGATCGATAGAAAAAGAATGATGATCATGACTGGAAATATCGTATATGTTTTCAGAGGAAGGTCTTCAAAAATCTGCACTGACTTATTTGCTGGGGGAACGGAGACAACCTCCACAGCCATACAATGGACACTACTTTTCTTTCTCCACCATCCCCACGTCCAGGACAAATGCTTCAAGGAAATCTCTGACGTCATTGGACCTCATCGCCTGCCCCACTATGAGTGACAAGCCGAAGATGCCATACCTAGATGCCACGATCCAGGAAGTTCTGCGGAAATCAGACATCGTTCCACTGCCCCTGTTTCACTCCACTGCCCGTGACTGTACATTCCGTGGGTATGTCATCCCCAAAGGCGCCATGATCATCCCAGCTCTGACCTGTGCCTTGATGGATCCTGACATCTGGGGAGATCCTGACAACTTCCGTCCTGAGAGATTTATCGGCCCTGACGGAAAAGTGACACGAATAGAGGAGCTCATTCCCTTCGGTATTGGTAAGTATTTAAGTAACAGTATTTTTTTTTTCAATTCGTGATCTGTTTTCAAGTAACGTTTCTATTATTTCTTGTGTCTGAAGTCTTTAAGCCATTTTTAACGACTTGAACTTCCTTTGCAAATGTCCATACGTTTGTGTGAAAAGACAAAAAGTAAGATATGAGACGTGTCTTATTAGATGATATGTTCGGGAGGGGGGGGGGGGGGGACATTTCAGGGGTCGTATTCATTTCTAAGACAATTATTCCCTTTTTAGAAGCTTACAAAACGCTTTTGTGGCTGGAGAATGGGCGAAGGCAATTTGTAAAGAAACTAAACAAACTGTTTGAAGACTCTTCACCGACCAAGTGTTCTTTGCGACTCATAAAGAGTGACGTTCTGTAAATGTCACTCTGAAAACCAGTTGTGCTGCAAAGATGATGACTATTCATATTAAACTTGATAGATTGATGGCTTGGTAGTATAATGCACTCCTTCCATCCCAACGCTCACTTAGCGACCACGAATATAATAATAAAATAGCAGCAACAGTTGCAACGGTTGACTATCTGAAGGACTAGTATCCGGGATACAACTGCTAAACAGGGATGCGTCATAAAACCAGTATGTCTGGTATTGACTGAGTGTCTGATAAAAGTCGTCAAAAATGAGATTTTTGTTTTGTTATTTTATTTAATTAAACATGAATCTTTGTAGCAGCGCACTGACAGGTTATGATGTGATGGCAGTGACTATTCTGCTCAGCGTAGGTTTTGATATACCACGTGAGGATTTCTTTGTTGTACAGGACGACGCGTGTGCCTGGGGGAGTCTCTGCAAGGATGGAACTGTTCCTGTACCTGGCCACTCTCATCCAACACTTCCGCATCTTGCCACCAGAAAAAGAACAGCTGCCACCTTTGAAAGGAATGTTTGGTATTACCGTCACTCCGCAGCCATACAAAATCTGTGCAGTTCCAAGAACGTGAATCTTGCATGAACTGCCGGTCTAATGAAATGTGAAATCTTTCACCAGTTTGTTCCATGGACTGGCATTGATTTCTTCAAAGATATTTGTAACAGCAGCTTTCCTGAACCAATGCAAAACACGTTTATTTCATTTCGTGCTCGTGGTAACACAGATAACGGTTAAACTCATATTTTAAGTTTCTCCTTCAGACACAGCTGATGATGTCACAAAAACTTCCACTCAGAATGACCTTATTTGATGTGTTACAATTGTTCAGTACTCGATATCATGTATCACTAAAACGAAGACTAAAATTTCAGATTAATTGGGATTTTGATGTATAGATACTAGATATTTGTAGCCTGTGAATATGCAGGAAACGTGATACAGCTTCGAGTCATCTGCCGAACTTATCCAGCTGTTCTATAAATATTTTAAAATGAACAAAACGTAAACCAAGGTATGTTCACGAACAAACAGCAATCAGCAATCAGCACTACTTTTCCTCAAATATTTTCATTAGATAAAAAAACACTCCAAAATGACGCCCTGTACCAGAAAGTATCATCCGTTTCAGCCGACTTCCATTATCCTACACAGTTTCATGGTCTCCAATTGTCTAGCGTGATTCTATGCAGTTTCGTTTTTCTAGTAACTTAGTGTTCAAAAGTCTGCAGATTCTTTGAGAGAAAATACGAGCAATTGGCGAACAAATTTTTAATATCCTAAGACTTTCCTGACCTGTAAAATACCAGTGATGATTGGCTTTAAATATGGAAACTTTATCTGGAATCTGCATCCAAATCTATGTTAGTGAGACGACAGACGATCGTTTCTCTGCTTTGAGATTTGCATGCTATTTGATTGCTCTGTAAAAAAAAAAAAAGTATAGCGGCAGATAGATTTCTTCTATGAATGTATTTACTGGGAATACAGTTCATTATAAAGTATAGCCTTCTTTTTCACTCATTCATTTTAATTTCAAGGATTGTTTTTAGCGTAAGGAATGCCTGGTGGTATTTTCTATGGCATGAATACTTCGAGTTTTAACCCACAGCCATTATTCCATCATTTCACATAATGTCTACAGGTGTCCAGTCAATATCATCAGTCAGCTTTCTCTACTCTGTGTGTGTGTGTGTCAGGTTTCATATTATCAGGACTTTAACTTTGTGCCTTAAATGCTCAATGTTTTTCACCCCTTTAACCCAGAGACCCAGTCTAGAGCATTTGCACACAATGAAAGGCACATGGACTTTGGTTTTGCTACCCTTCTTGTGACTGTACTTCTCATCCTGACTTCAAACTTCCTGGCTTGCATTCGTGCTTCTTTTGTTTGTCACTCAATCTTCATCCATTATATTGTTCATACAGGTCTTGGTTGCCATCTTGCGTCCGTCTTGGAGAGGACACTTGGTTCCTAGCGTCTACCGAAGGAAATTAACTTCTTTTACCATGCATACCTATTGTCTTTGAAAGAAAATCAATCTTTTCATCCTTTGAAACGAATCCGTTTTGGGAACATATTGGTTTGTGTCTGCTTGATCCTACGGAGAGGACATCATCATCATCTTCGTCGTCGTCGTCGTCGTCGTCGTTGTCGTCGTAGTCGTCGTCGTGACGAGCAGCTTGGTAAAGATTTTCATGATTTCCCACTAGCTCGTGGTACTTATGTATACACTTGTCATGTAAACTAGGGTAGAGACAACATGGCGCGACACAGTGCTGCAGGCTATGTCTGCAACCAGGGGCAGAAGGTGTGTGTGTGTGTTGGGGGGGGGGGATGCGATTTAAATCGTTAGACGACAGGTGAGTGACTCAGCTGGTACAGGATACTTGGAGCTCTGTTAGTACGTGTTGTTGTGGTGTTTCTGTTCTTGTGTAATACAAGTGACATTGTGCACTTAACTCAGTTTCATACTCAGCCAAGGAAAACATTGTGTGTGTGAGTGTGTGTGAGATATATCGTCATTAAAACAAAAGAATCAATTAAAAAAATCATAAATGTATTTACTGGAATGAATTGCTCATTGAAAAGAGGAAATGATTGAAGACTATTGTTAAGTTGATACGGCAACTGAAAGAGAGAAAAGTTTGATGCTGATGTAACGTAGATAGTAAAATTGTCATCCGAAGTATTGAGTTTTACCAGTGTTTCAGTGCAAAACCCGATCAGCCAAGCTATATAGATGCAGTGTGTGTTCCTTTTTTCTTTCAACAATCTGCAGTTTGATGCATGGTGGGTTAAGGTGATGTTAGGGTTCATGAGCAGGTGTGTAAGGAAATCATCCAGTTCTTTAGAGATTGTTTCCAAGCGAGGCGACTGCATATGGAAATTAAAAGACAAGGACAAGAATAGAATTACTGGTCCGCCAAATGAAGGGCGCAAAAATTGCAAAAAAAGACGCAACACGTTTTTCACCTGCTGGTAGTCCTCAGGCAGGACAAAGAAAACCAGTGGTCAAAGCGCCTTGTGTCCATTTTGAAATGTGTTTCTTCGTTGGCGGCCAAGCCCTTTGGCCTACATTGATTCCACAGTGCTAATGCTGATATCGTATGTCAGAAGAGGACACAGTAGCTTCGGGATCAGCATGAACTGCAAACAGCAGACCTTGTGCTTGCGAGGGAGCACACGCTGGTCTGTTATCTGCAGGCTTTCTTCTGCCCTTTGCTTGGTTTCCTCTCTCCTCTTTGTGTCTTTCAAGGAGTCATCATACCACCTCGCAAGGCTCTTGACTGGTTCTTCTGTTAGAGCGGGAATGGCTTGGTTGGCTGTGGTGAACTAACTTGATTACTTTTTTTGCTGTTGTTGTTCATCCTAGCATGAATAAATTTGTTATCATCTATGCCCTGAAATTATTTGGATTCAATACTCTCTCTGTCACTGTCCGTCTGTCTGTCTGTCTGTCTGTCTGTCTGTCTGTCTGTCTCTCTCTCTCTCTCTCTCTCTCTCTCTCTCTCTCTCTCTCTCGTCTGTGTGCGTGTGTGTGTGTGTGTGTGTGTGTGTGTGTGTGTGTGTGTGTGTTCATGCATGCGTGTATGTATTTGAATATGTGCACGTGAGAGGGCAGAGATAGACAGGTGAGGGGTGAGAGGTGTGGTGGGGAGCGGAAGGGCAGGAGAAAAGGGGTACAATCATCATTGCAAAAAAATATTTTCTGTGGGGCGCATACACAACAGTTATCATATGTTTGTGCAAAGAAGACGAATCCAGCGTGTATAGCTTCGGTCAGACGCGATGGGCTGGTATACCCCCATCCTGCTTGTTGAAAGCATGCTTTCCAAACAGATACAGTAAAGATTTTTTTAGGATGTCCTTGGTACAGAAACCGATTTTTTCAACTGAAAAACATATCGAGAATGTTGTATTGTCTGTCTATTCACCGTATGACCTACTTCCTGCTTATCTGTCTCACCAAGGACTAGATATTCAGTACAGTTGATTGTCTCCCTTTTTCTCGGCCTGTAATCTGTCTGTCCATGGACAGACATGCTTTGAAAGCAAAAAATTCTGAACCATTGACCCAAAATCACATTGGTTTGCATCTGTGGACGCATAATGTGTAAATCTTCGGAATACGTTTGACCCTCTCGCTGCTTTCAAGTTTAGGTTGAAGGAAACAGACATAGCATTCATGCTCTGACCTCCTTCTGGAACAGCCATCCACCCAAACCTCCCATCCTCCATTCTCTTACAAGAACGACTCTCAGTCATTTTTTTTAATGAAATAAAGAAAGGATACACCCCTGCAAACAGAACGAATGCCAAATAATGACCTAGATGGATGGACACGAACGTAATACTTCGGGCGGAGATTGATGCTGACACAGAATGCATTATCGAAATCACAAGTTCATGCATTGGAGAACTGATGAAATGGGGGGGGGGGGGGGGACCTGTTAGAACCTAGGCTCCCGTTCAGCTCAGGTGGACAGTAGATTATCAGGTCTTTTCTTGAGTTCAGTGGGCTTTTTTTCTTTCTTTTTTTTCTTTTTCTTTCTTTTTTTTTTTTGCCTTATGGTCTTTTTACATTGACTGAAATAGGGACTTTGTGTTTAATTGCTAACATGCGCGCGCGCGAATGTGTGTGTGTGTGGGAGGGGGGGGGGGGGGGGGGGGGGGGGCGCGCACGTGCTTGTGTATGTGCGGCATGGGCTGACCGATAATATAGAAGGAAAATAGATTTGTATATAAGATAATACTATTGATAACTGAAAATAATATAATTGTAATCATAGTAGATAATGATGATAGTAATGATAATGATAGTGATATACCCAATGGTTACGACAACGACATGATAATAATAATAATATATTATAATAATAAGCAATGATAGAGATACTAAAAAATAATAATGATGATAATAATGGTAATGAAAGTAATAATGATAATAATCATAATAATAATATCAACAATAATCGAATAATGATAATGAAAACAATGATAATAAATAAGAAGAATGATAATGATAATAACACGAACAACAGCAACAACAATACAACATTACTAACCACTACTGATAATAATAATTATAATAATAATATAATAATATAAAGAATGTAGAATAATAAAAATGATAATCATATACAATAATTATAATAACAATAATCATAATGCATGATATGATAATGAGATGATAATGTATGATAATGATACGATGCTACTGAAATAGCTATACTCCGCTACTGTGCTCGCTATCTGGTTGATGCTATGATAATGATGAGTAATTGGAGCGCTACTTGTACTGCTACTGTTAGCTACTGACTGCTACTGTTACTACTACTACTACTACTAGGCGAGGGACTACTACTTACTACTTTTATTAATAACTTTTATGACAACATGCTAATGATAATAATGTTAATAATGAGAAGCAATGCAACACATGATTACTCTAGCTGCTACATCATAGTAATGATAATGAATAACACAATAAATAAATAATAACTATTACAGCACCAATAATAATAATAGTATAATGATGATCGATGAAGATGATGATGTATATGATGATGTATGATGATGATGATGATGATGATATGATAATGTATTATGAACTCTGACACAAAAAATCTTCATTTAGAGTATACAAATTAAATTACTGTTGCAATTTTTGTTGCATTAGTGCTGTGTTGTGCTCTGTAATGTCTGTTTGCTATTGACGGTGAATGTGTGTGGGTATGTGGTAGGTGGGTGGTGGTTGTGAACTGATTGTTGGTGCTGAGTGTGTGCCTTTGTTTTTTTTGAGTTGTTTTTTGTGTTCCCACCACGTACTCTGAGCTGAGCTACTTATTGAGCTCTGAACATTTGGGTCCGAATATGAGTTAAATAATCCTGAGCATCCGTGCTTGGTTTTCGTTTTTTGGCTTCTCTCTCATCTTCATTGCGCAGTTCAGTGTGCATTGCATGCCTTCAATGCCATTCACTGGCGGGCTTCCCTACCCGCAGGCCACAGTAGTGGGCCGTGGCGTGCCCATGTCGCAGTCGCTGTCAGGGGAAATCGCAAGGGGAGTAGGTTCAATGTCCAGTGGCGATGGAGTGCTATTGCACTGGCTAGAGAAGAGCTAGGCTGGCTTGAGTTCTTCTTTGTGTGATGTACATTGGATGCCATGTTGTAATACCAGCATGTAGCTGCGAAGGACTCGTCATGTACATTTAAGCCCTTGCCGATGTACTGATATTTAGCTTGGTCTATGGAGATGGCTAGCAGAGAGTGAAGCTGCTCCATTCCACGTGCGAGTAAAAGTACAGGGAGCGTAGAAATACGGGGGCACCTCTGTTCCAACGACATTGGCGTATGACTCGATGGCTGGTTGTTGAACAGTAGACAGATACTGATTATGTTTCATAAACTGCTTGTCTGCAAAAGCTATGTTAAGTGTTGCTTAGGTCGGATATATTATTACCATTCCCTGAAACGTGACATTAATGGGACTCCTGCGCTGTGAATCCTAAAAGCTACCGCCGAGTATGCGTAGTACGCAAAAATGAAAGGAGCAGATCCGAACAATGGGCACTGAGCCCCTGGGGTACATCCCAGAAGCATGTAATGGGAGATTGACTGGAAGAAAAACGCATTTGACAGAACAACATTGCATGTACGATTTACTTGTGGGGATTGGCAGTGCATACGGCAAATGACTGTATCAGGGCAGATCGAGAAAAATGAGTTAGCGGTCAGAACGCAAAGCAGGAGTATTACGAGAATAAGATGGTCGATGGATGATCGAAAAGGCTGGCATAATTAGCTCTATTGCGAAGGGGTGAGCTAGTGTTATTTTTTTAATTGTCAAGAGGGAAAAAACAACATCAGTTTAGGCTTGCTAGGCTTTGAAGAGGAGCGCGTGTATCGTTTTGCAGATGGCCATGGTCTAGAAGTGTTAAGGACATGGGGTGACTGAAGAGTGAGAAGCCCGTAGTATTGTTCAGAATTGAAGTATGATTCATGAGCTTGAAGCGATAAAAGGCAATTAACATTTTTGCAGTAAGTTTGGCTTGGAGAGAATATGAAATCGAAAGCATCGGGCTTAATTAATTGCTTTATGAGCTTAATCACGGATCAAGAGTATGAACGCGGCTATCTTGTTCCAAATAGTAGGATTAGGAGTCAGCACCGGCGTATTCGACATGGGGGGGGTGAGAGGTCATGGCGAGGTGCAAAGGCATTATGTACTTGTCAAAAGGATGAGATTGTGATGATCGGGCGGTGATCCTGGTGACTCGGAATGGAATGTATTTTCAATAAATCTAAGAAAGTTGTGCTGCATAAAAAGGTCAGGTGGGGGGGGGAACACGCGCGCAGGGGGCTGGTATACCCCGATCGTATAGTTGCGGGCAAGCAATGCTTTTATATGGGCCCCCAAGATTATCGAACAGAGAGTTTTTTCGTAATCTAATAATTTTGCCAAGACATGGTAGGAAATAAGCAACGTTAGGAGAGGGTCTACGAAAAATGGAGGGATCAGAAAAAGGGCCTATGCCATTAGTTATGTCTTGAGAATATGTAAAAAATAAAAAACAGGGTATAAATGAGGTCATTAGGCTGTTACAAAAAAAAAAAAAAAAAAAAAATCCAGAGGGGCTTTGGTCGGCAAAGGCAAAATTCAGACAAAATGGCCTGGTAACAGAGATGTTCGTACAGCTGTGTAAGACGAGATAGTAACTGAGCGAAGAGAATGCAGAATATTTTAGTAGCAGCAAATATGAAAAGAGTAGTTTTTCCTTTAATAGTTGATATCGGCATACCGGGCCTGTTTTGAGAGTGCAAGCAGGGCCATCTAGGCTGAAAATCTGTGACGTTAGTAGTCTGTTGTGAGGCAAGCATTTTTGCACGCGTAAATGATGATCCGGGCATACGAGTGGCGTTGGCTTTCGTTTACGCACATTCTGAAAATAGATTTGCTTGTGTAGGCAGAGTTTACACTCTTAAGTGCGCGTTACTTAGCCACTGTACGCCCCTTCAGGCTCAGGGCACCCTCTTGCAGCTTGGCCCGCTAACGCACTAGAGCTGCGTGGGCCGATTCGGCCTGAGGCAGGAAAGAGAAGTTAATAGGTTGCGTTTGGGGCTTGAGACTCAGTAGCTGCGGTCTTCATGCTGCTGAAGGAAACAAGCGAGAGCTTGTTAGAGGCGTTTTCACCGGAGTGGGCGAGCTGGTAAGCAGAACCTGAGGGTCTGCGAACCTTTGAGTTCGAATTGTGATACATACAATGTAGCTAACGACACGTTTAAATCTATCGTGCACTGTACGGCAGTATGGATCTTGGGCCTTGGCATGCACAGCGAAGGTTTTAGCATAGGGCGTTGTCGGGGCAAGTAAATAAATACTACAGATCAAGCGAGGCTGAAGGCATTAGGCGTGGTGTGCCGACTCAATCGATATGCTGTGTGTGTGTGTTTGTATGTGTGTGGTGTGGTGTGTGTGTGTGTGTGTCGTGTGATCGAGGAGGGGGGGGGAGTAAAAGAGCAATAGAAAGGATGCCTTGCATTAAAGTAGACGAATACATGATCTCGGGGCATAGAACACAGAGACAATACGACATTTACTTATTGCAGATTAGCAGAATTGCTTACAGTTCGCGTTCTGGAATGATATAACCTACCTGGAACTACGCTATAAACTACGAGGAGTTTATATCCAAACTCTTATTATGCTGGGTCTGGACGGTCACACAAGTGTGATTAATGATCAACAGGCGTCGCATATAAACTAGGTTCTTTAGCTAAACAAACATATCGGGCAAGTAATAGGTCAGCACAGAACCTACAGAATGAAGCCGGTAAAGAGAATCCATGCTGGATAAATGGTGGCAAAATTTGCTGTGATATTAGAGAATTGCCCGTAACAAAACAGTAAAGCATTCAACATCTTTTGGACACTAATTTCTGGTGCCTGAATTACTGTATGTGGGCATGTGTACTGTGTTTAGAGTATAGCCAATACACTGTCTAGCTTGGGCAATAAGCATTGGCAATATGCCTGTCGCTCTAGCTTCATGGTTGCCGGGCTTGGCAGTTAAAAAAGATATGGCTGTAAGTGTTTCAGCTGGGATGTCAGATATGGGGCGCAGGTAGGGGCCAGGATACAGCTTCCACTCCATTAAAGCGGCATAGTGTAGTACTGCGGTGCCCGCAGGGCACACACTCGGGCGTATCCTGAAACCTAGAAAGCCATTGCGCATCAACTAGATTACGTGCAGGGATCGGATTCATGGCTTGGAAGGTGTTAGTCTTTTAATGCGGGCAGCAAACTAATATTACAGTTAGACAGGTCGCTACTTCATTGTGATTGCGCATGCATTCCAT